>JAGIQG010000033.1:10796192-11006060 GCA_024679065.1 Sphyrna mokarran
TTTTTTTTTTTTTTTTTTTTTTTTTTTTTTTTTTTTTTTTTTTTTTTTTTTTTTTTTTTTTTTTTTCTTTTTTTTTTTTTTTTTTTTTTTTTTTTTTGATTTTTTTTTTTTTTTTTTTCTTTTTTTTTTTTTTTTTTTTTTTTTTTTTTTTTTTTTTTTTTTTTTTTTTTTTTTTTTTTTTTTTTTTTTTTTTTTTTTTTTTTTTTTTTTTTTTTTTTTTTTTATTTTGTTTTTTTTTTTTTTTTTTTTTTTTTTTTTTTTTTTTTTTATTTTTTTTTTTTTTTTTTTTTTTTTTTTTTTTTTTTTTTTTTTTTTTTTTTTTTTTTTTTTTTTTTTTTTTTTTTTTTTTTTTTTTTTTTTTTTTTTTTTTTTTTTTTTTTTTTTTTTTTTTTTTTTTTTTTTTTTTTTTTTTTTTTTTTTTTTTTTTTTTTTTTTTTTTTTTTTTTTTTTTTTTTTTTTTTTTTTTTTTTTTTTTTTTTTTTTTTTTTTTTTTTTTTTTTTTTTTTTTTTTTTTTTTTTTTTTTTTTTTTTTTTTTTTTTTTTTTTTTTTTTTTTTTTTTTTTTTTTTTTTTTTTTTTTTTTTTTTTTTTTTTTTTTTTTTTTTTTTTTTTTTTTTTTTTTTTTTTTTTTTTTTTTTTTTTTTTTTTTTTTTTTTTTTTATTTTTTTTTTTTTTTTTTTTTTTTTTTTTTTTTTTTTTTTTTTTTTTTTTTTTTTTTTTTTTTTTTTTTTTTTTTTTTTTTTTTTTTTTTTTTTTTTTTTTTTTTTTTTTTTTTTTTTTTTTTTTTTTTTTTTTTTTTTTTTTTTTTTTTTTTTTTTTTTTTTTTTTTTTTTTTTTTTTTTTTTTTTTTTTTTTTTTTTTTTTTTTTTTTTTTTTTTTTTTTTTTTTTTTTTTTTTTTTTTTTTTTTTTTTTTTTTTTTTTTTTTTTTTTTTTTTTTTTTTTTTTTTTTTTTTTTTTTTTTTTTTTTTTTTTTTTTTTTTTTTTTTTTTTTTTTTTTTTTCCCTCTGTTTGTCTTCAAGATCTTCTCAGAATGAATAAAGTCTTCACAGAACCAAAACGGGAAAATATACCAAGAACAAAATTTCCTCCAAAAGATCACGAGTATAGACATATCATTCAAAATCATCGACGACAAATTTTTTTTGGGATCATCTTCTTTGGAATTACTGCAGGTGTCCTTGTTGAAGCGAGCCTATTTAGTATCCTCGTGCAGTCCACCCATTCTATAATTAAGAGAAACCCCCATAGAAACATAGATGTGAGATTCAGTCGGAAAATGAGGTTGGCCTGCTAGACTATGAACTCCTAATTGATGGCCCAATAGGCATCCTGTGTTCCGTAGTGAAAGCAGGTCTGCAGTCTCTACCTGCTGAACAGGGAAGCACACCCACAGGGTATGGTGTAGTATTCTTGCAAATAAAGGAAATTTTTAGTGAAGAGACCTTCGCTCCATGGATTTATCAATAAAAAAAGGAGCAGGAGAAGACCCATTCAGCCCATCAGGCCTTTATTTTTGATCTCCACTCAATAGCTGATCCCATCTTCCCCCATTGTCCTTCCATCCCATAAACTATATAAGACATTGGAGCAGAATTGGACATTCAGCCATTGGGTCTGCTCTGCCATTCATCATGACTGGTAAGTTTCTCACCCATTCTTCCGCTTTTTCCCTGTAACCTTTGAACCCCTTACCAATCAAGACCTATCCCGTCTTGTCTTAAATATATCAATGAACTGGCTCCACATCCATCTGTAGCAATAAATTCCACAGGTTTGCCCTCCTCTGGCTGAAGAAATGTCTCCACATCTCAGTTTGTCTCAAGTGCTTTGTCCAAATGCCTCTTGAAAACATTGAATGCTTTGGGCCTGCTGTTTTTGCAGTAATGATTCCACAGGCTGAGGACTCCTGTCTTCATCATGTTTTCATAATAGCATAGAAAGCAAGAAGCCATTCAGCTCCTGGAACTTTTTGTCCACTCATTAGACCACGATTCTTTTTGGCTAATTCTATTTATCCATTGCCTTGAACCTATAACCTTTATATCCTTCCCCAACAAAAAGCTATCAATCCCAAATTTGAAATTTTCATTTGAGCACACCCCCACCCTCAAATCTTACAGGAGAGCGATGGTGAATGGTATTACATCAGAACAAGTATTTGATAAACTCAGCGAATGTTCTTGGGAACCAGGTTTGATCCCTCAGGCATTGGTTGAAATTTAGTAAAATATATCGGTATTAGGATCTACTGATGACTGTGAAACTGTTGTTGATTGTCGGAAAAACCCATCTGGTCACATCACTAGTGTCTCTAGCAAAGGAAATCTGCCATTCTTGCCAGTCTGGCCTACACGTTATAGAAATCCCACAGTGTAGGCGAGAGGCACATTCGAACCATCACATCTGCACTAATAACAATCCACCCAGGCCCTATCCTTTGAGCTCCACAAAATCCAAACACCTGACCTAAGGGTAATCCACACCCAGATCTGTTCACCATAACCCCAATTTTACCTCATTTACCCCCCTAATTTACTCATCCTCAGGACCTAAGGGTCATTTAGCATGGCCAATCCACCTGACCTGCACAGTTGAATCTATGTAGACACGGGGAGAATATACAAACCCCACACGACTGCCACCTGAGTCCAGATTGAACATGGTCCCTGATGCTGTGAGTCACAAGTACTCCACTGTATTCCAGAGCCACCAACATCCCCTTAACTGCCCTCAGGCTACTAGGGATGAACATAAATTCTGGCTACCCAGTGACTCATTCCCAAGAATTAATTTTTAAAAATCCAGTTTTCCATAACTCCTGTATGTGAAATGCAACTTCCAGTACATTTAAATGTAACCACCCCCCCCACACTGTGGGCCTGACTGAATTGGTTGATTTCTGTCTTTTGCAGACAGAAAGACTTGCCATACATTGTGCCTGTTTCAGCTAAAAAAAAAAAAATAAGTGACAGCCACTTTCTTGTTCATTCGTCAGAGCATTGTCTTGAGCAATAGAGTCAAGCAGGCCTGGTTTAAATTTCAAAAAATGCATTGGCAGTTAACTGTCAGTTACTGGTGCATTTACATTTGCAATACTCTGCCAAGTTCAATTATCACTTCAATCGCAGTCTTTACTACAGTGAATTTATGTCTCTCTTGGATTTCTATTCTTGTGGACCTAATTAGTGTAAGATGAAAAGCTCAAAACAAAAAAAAAAAAAAAAAGACCTCTTTTTTCAGGAATACTCAAGTCTGCACTCCAAAATGATAATTACTTACTTATATTTAGGCAGCGTGGTGGCGCTGTTTCTTCACAGTGCCAGGGAACCTGGGCCAGTCTTGGGTGCTTCTGTGTGGAGATTGCATATTCCTCCCCATGTCTGCATGGGTTTCCTCCAGGTGTTCTGGTTTCCTCCCATAGTCCAAAGAGTGCAGGTTAGGTGGTCTGCTAATTGCCCTTTTGTCCAAGGATGTATAAGTTAGGTAGATTTGCCGTGCTAATTGACCCCTTAATGTCCAAGGATGTGTAGGCTAGGTGTGATAGCCCATGCTAAATTGCACCTTGTGTCCAAAGACATGCCAATTTAGGCAGAAAAACTGCCTCTCAGTATCCAAGGATGTGTAGTTAGGTGATTGGCCATGCCTAAATTGCCCACTTAGTGTCCCAAAGATTTTCAGGTGGGTGGGATAGCATTCAAAATTCCCCCTTATTGTCCAAAGATGTGCACATTAGATGGGATCTCCATTATAAATGTGTGGGGTTATGGGATAGGTCAGAGAGGTTGGTCTTTTAGAGAGTCAGTGCAGACCCAATGGGCCAATTGCTTTCTTGCAGATTCTGTAGTCTATACTCACAACAAACAGATAACATATTTAATGACATGTTTAACTATAGTAATAATTTCTTGTGACAATTTAATAACTGCACCTTTTCTCTTCAGCTATGCATCATTGAAGGACACTCCGGAGTGCCTCAAAACGAGGTTGGCCTCATCATTGCCCGTAGTCTCAGCTGCTGTCTCCTTCCTATACTCGTACATCCTTCTCACCTGTGCGGAACCTGTCACAGTGATGCCGAAACATTCCTCATCTATACATCCCTTTTGATTCAGCTGTGGATTTCCATCGTCTGGTTGCAATGGCTGCTGCATTTCTCAGGTGAAGAAGTGGGACCTCTGAGAGAATGGAGACCTTACTGTCAGCAACATTACTCCAAATGGGCTGCCCAAACCATGGTTCAGTTAAGTCGACTGCATCACCAAGTCCTGTGCTTACTCCAGCCTACCATTCCAGTGGAAAAAACTGCACTGCCAACGATGCTGTTTTTTCAGATGGACATTAAAATGCAGTCCCCATCTACCTACATGGTTGGCTTAAAGATCCCAAGTGCACTTCACAGAAGAATGGAGGGATTTCTCTTGTTTCCTGTTTAACACTTATCCACTTATAAACAGGTGATGGGCACAATCTTACTGGCCTCTCAGGCTTTGGTGCTGCTGCAAGCAAGGTGGAAGGTGCAACCTTATCAAAGTGCCAAAAGAGCGTGAAAATGGCAAAGAATTACAATTGTTTTGGAAGAGCTCCAAATGCAGCGCCACAATTTGAAAAAAAGGAACACCACGATCTGATTCTTGCCAGAAGAGGGAGGGATGAGCTATCTTGACAGGAAGCCAGCGCTGATCTTGGCTGCATTGCGCAGGGACCCCATCTCCCAGTGAACTGATCGGCTGATGGAACGCGACTAAGGTTGCCAAATCTCTGTTCGCTGCAGTGAGCTGCAAAATCATGCCAGCGGGAGATTCTGGGACATAACTGTGCACAAACTGCAATTCGCATTTCCTGAATTACAACAGAGATCATTTTAACGTTGTGTCCAGTAAAAATGCATTTTCAGTGAGTTAAAATGGTGCTCTAATTCTGTGATTGATGCAATCCCAGTAAATTAATAGTTCATTGTACATCCCTACATTTGACCCAATGCAATCTGCCTGACAACATACAAACCAACCTATCCCTGTAATCCTATATTTTACCTGGCTAATTCCTCTAACCTAAGCATCCCAGGACCTAAGGGAAATTTAACATGCCATCCACCCAAAACGCACATCTTTGAACTAACATGAGGAAAAACCTGGAGCACCTGGAGGAAACACAACGCCAGGCATGGGGAGATTGTGCACTCATCAGGTGAGTGCTGACAATGGAAGCAGCGCCGAAAGCTCATGCTATAAATCAACCTATTTGAATTTAACCTGGTGTTGTAGTTCTTACTGTGCCATCCAGCCCAATGCAGCAACTCCATGTCAAAGTCCACACATACATGACCAAGCCAGGAATTGAACACAGGTTCCTAGAGCTGTGGGACAGCAGGCTAACCACATGTCCACCGTGCTAGTTCTTTCTAACGAATAGCTACTAAACACTTGATTTTTACCCGTAGTCTGACATTTGAATTTTGACCATGGTTAGAGGCAACTCTGTCCTAATCCACTGCGCATTACACCTTACTTCTTATGGTTGTGAACTTTGATTGTCCTATATTTAATTGTGCAATGTATTTATTTGACTTTTCTTTTGCAGTACTCCACAGTGCGCTCATGGAGTCTATTTACACTTTCTCTGCCAGCCCCTCAGTGTTCTAGCGGCCTATTCCCTGAGGCAGTATATGTGATGGGTAAGTTCGAAAACTACTAAATAAGCAAAGAATTTACGTATAAAAAATAAGAGCAAGAATTGGCCGTTTGGTGCCCTCAGTCTTTGACATGTTCTATAACCCAAATTGCACTGCGCTGTGGGATGCACAATGGCACAGTGGTTAGCATTGCTGCCTCACGCGCCAGGGACCCGTTTCGATTCCAGGCTTGTTTGACATGTGGAGTTTGCACATTCCCTTGACACTTACTGCGTTTTCTCCAGGTGCTCTGGTTTCCTAACTCTGTCCCAAAGATGTGCGGATTAGGTGGATTTGCATGTTAAATTGACTGTTGGTGTCCAATGATGGCAGGTTAAGGTGGATTGGCCATGCTACATTATCTTACTGTCCAATGATGAGCAGCCACTGTTGGGGGGGGTGGGTTTTGGGTCTTGATTATTTATACCAATCTTGTATATTTTGCATCTTACTCCTTTCCTTATGTTGATGAAATGCTTTGATTGTATAGCGTGCAAGAAAGAATACTTTTCACTGTAATACAATATTTTATTTGTATACTATAACTAATAACATGTAGTTAGCTCTCAAATGCCCCTCAGGCAACTAAGGATGGGCAATAAAGCTGGCTGGCCCATGCCTCATGTCCGTGAATGGAATTTTTAAAAAGCGGCACAATAAATCAAAGCAAGTCAAACCAATTTTGGTGGTGGAAGCAGAGACTCTAACCTCTTTAAGAAGTACCTGGATCTGCATTGAGTCCTGTAACCTATAGGGCAATGGGCCAGAGCTTGAAAACGGCATTCCAAGGACACATTGGATAGGCCAAATAGCCTCCTTGTGTGCTTGACTTTTCTGTCGTTCCAGGAGTGGTATTTGACTAGTAGTTGTTTCTCTCTGGTGAAAGTATGCAATTTCTTGTATGTACATTTCCCACTACATACCTCTTTGATGAACTTGATCTAATTCCCCTTGCTGATTTCATAACTGACCATTTCTCTTCTCCCCATGGTCTGAATTGCCTCTGATTTTACTGGTGGTTCTTTCAGAATATCACGGTACTCATACCTCTCCTCAGACTGAATCTATACAGAAGCTGGCGTAGAAAATAACTGCCTTGTGTTCATATCTTCCTTTGAGCCACTAATTTTTCAACAATGGGTCATTTTTGATAAAGAAGTGTTGAGGCCTGTTTCTCAGGTGGAAGGGAGGCATTATATCTAGACATAGAACATTACAGCGCAGAACAGGCCCTTCGAGCCTTCGATGTTGCGCCGACCATTAGAACAAGCATGATCCTCTAACCTAACATTCCCTTTCATCCATAAACTTATCTACTAACCATCTTAAACGCCACCAACTTGGCGCATCTACAACTGACGCAGGCAAGGCATTCCACACCCTTCCACCCTCTGGGTAAAGAACTACCTCTGACATCTGTCCTAAAACCACCACCCTTAATTTAAAGCCATGTCCCCTCGCGCTAGCTTCCTCCATCCTAGAAAAGGCTATCACTGTCTACCCTATCTAAACCTCTAATCATCTTCATATGTTTCAATAAGGTCCATCTTAGCCTCCTCCTTTCTAACGAAAACAACCTCAAATCCCTCAGCCTCTCCTCATAAGACCTGCCCTCCATACCAGGCAACATCTGGTAAACCTCCTCTGTACCCTCTCCAATGCCTCCACATCTTTCTTATAATGCGGGTACCAGAAACTCACACAATACTCCAAGTGCGGCCGCACTAGAGTTTTGTACAGTTGCAACATGACCGTTGCGGCTCGAAATTCAATCCCCTACCATAAAAGCTAAGACTCCATATGCCTTCTTAACAACCTTATCGACTGACTGCCAACTTTCAGGGATCTATGCACAAATACACCAAGATCACTCTGTTCATCAACACTATTAAGAATCCTACCATTAGCCCTATACTCTACACATTTATTATTCCTGCCAAAGTGAATTACCTCACACTTTTCCACATTAAACTCCATTTGCCACTCTCGGCCCAAGCTCTGCAACTTGTCCAAGTACTCTCTGCAAACTATAACACCCCTCTTCACTATCTACCACTCCTCCGACTTTGGTGTCAACCGCAAATTTACTAACCATCCTTCATACCCTCATCCAGATCATTTATAAAATTACAAACAATCAAGTGGTTCTGAACCAGAAACTCACTTAACCTGGCAAGTAAACCACAATTCAACCTTTTGGTCATTTTCTTTCGCTCCCTTCCCAGAATGCTCATGTCGACTTTAATTGTCCTGATGGGCAGCAAGGATGTTGATTTGATTTCACATGAGTGATCTGCATATTCTCCACCCATGTCTGCGTGGATTTCCTCCGGGTGCTGTTTAGGGGGATTAGACATGCTAACTTGATCTTCACTCACCAAAGATGTTTAGGGAATAGCTATGTTAAGTTGGCCCTTCACTCTCCAAAGTTGGTGTGATTTGTGGGATAAATACATCAAATTTCAAGGGCTAGGGCCCGGGTGAGGTTGGTGCGACTTGATCAGCTGAATGGCCACCTTTTGCACTGTGGTATTTTGTTCTGTGTATCTAACTCCAGGTTGGATAGAGTACTATGAGCAGTTTTGGGCACCGTATCTAAGCCTTGTGCTGGCCTTGGAAAGTGACCAAAGAGGTTCACAAGAATGATCACGGATGAAGAGCTGTTCGTAAAAAGGTTGAGGACTCTGGGACTCTGTATTACATAGAACATAGAACATTACAGCACAGAACAGGCCCTTCGGCCTTCGATGTTGCGCCGACCAATATAAAAAGCAATGCCCTCCAAACTAAACCATTCCCTTCTCTTCCATATACTTATCAACTAACCTCTTAAACGCCACCAAAATTGGCGCATCTACAACTGCTGCAGGCAGGGCATTCCACTCCCAAACCACCCTTTGGGTAAAGAACCTACCTCTGATATCCGTCCTATAACTATCACCCCTTAATTTAAAGCTGTGTCCCCTCGTGCTAGCTTTCTCCATCCTAGGAAAAAGGCTATCACTGTCCACCCTATCTAAACCTCTAATCATCTTATATGTTTCGATAAGGTCCCCTCTTAGCCGCCTCCTTTCTAACGAAAAACAACCTCAAATCCCTCAGCCTCTCTTCATAAGACCTGCCCTCCATACCAGGCAACATCCTGGTAAACCTCCTCTGTACCCTCTCCAATGCCTCCACATCTTTCTTATAATGCGGGGACCAGAACTGCACACAATACTCCAAGTGCGGCCGCACTAGAGTTTTGTACAGTTGCAACATGACGTTGCGGCTCCGAAATTCAATCCCCCTACCAATAAAAGCTAAGACTCCATATGCCTTCTTAACAACCTTATCGACTTGACTGCCTACTTTCAGGGATCTATGCACAACACACCAAGATCCCTCTGTTCATCAACACTATTAAGAATCCTACCATTAGCCCTATACTCTACACATTTATTATTCCTGCCAAAGTGCATTACCTCACACTTTTCCACATTAAACTCCATTTGCCACCTCTCGGCCCAGCTCTGCAACTTGTCCAAGTCTCTCTGCAAACTATAACACCCCTTCTTCTACCACCGACTTTAGTGTCATCTGCAAATTTACTAATCCATCCTTCAATACCCTCATCCAGATCATTTATAAAAATTACAAACAGCAGGGGCCCCAAAACAGACCCCTGAGGTACACCACTTGTCACCGAACTCCACGATGAATATCTCCCATCAACCACCACCCTCTGTCTTCTATCTGCTAGCCAATTCCTAATCCAATTAGCTAAATCACCCTCTATCCCATACATCTGCATTTTCTGCAGAAGTCTTCCATGGGCCACCTTATCAAACGCCTTACTAAAGTCCATATATACCACATCAACCGCCTTACCCCCATCCACCTCTTTGGTCACTTTTTCAAAAAACTCAATGAGGTTAGTAAGGCACGACCTACCCTTCACAAAAGCTGACTATCCCCAATCAATTCATTTCTCTCTAAATAACTATAAATCCTATCCCTAATAATTCTCTCCAATACTTTGCCCACAACAGAAGTAAGACTCACTGGCCTATAATTCCCTGGAAGGTCTCTCTTCCCCTTCTTGAACAATGGGACCACATTCGCTATCCTCCAGTCCTCCGGAACCACACCCGTAACCAACGACGACCTGAAGATCAGAGCCAGAGGCTCTGCAATCTCCTCTCTTGCCTCCCAGAGAATCCTAGGGTAAATCCCGTCCGGCCCAGGGGACTTATCCAACTTCAAACCCTCAAGAATATCTAGCACATCCTCCCTATCTACTTCAATACTTTCCAGTTTGCAACCCTGTACCTCAGTGTTCTCCATAACTACATTTACATCACCCTGCGTGAATACCGAAGAGAAATATTTATTCAGTGCCTCTCCAATCTCTTCAGGCTCCACGCACAACTTCCCACTGCTGTCTATGACTGGCCCTAATCTTGCCCTAACCAATCTTCTATTCTTAACATATCTAAAGAAAGCTTTAGGATTCTCCTTAATCCTATCAGCCAAAGTCTTCTCGTGTCCCCTCTTAGCTCTCCTCAATTCACTCTTTAGCTCCCTCCTGGCTAATCTATAGCTATCCATTGCACTAACTGAGCCTTCAAGCCTCATCCTGACATAAGCCTCCTTTTTCCTTTTAACCAGCGAATCAACTTTTTTCGTACACCAAGGTTCCCTTACTCGACCATTTCCTCCTTGCCTGACAGGGACATACTTATCAAGGACTCGCAGCAGCTGCTCCTTGAATAAGCTCCACATTCCAGATGTTCCCAGTCCCTGTAGTTTCCTAGTCCAATCTATGCACCCTAATTCTCTCCTGATGGCCTCATAATTACCCTTCCCCCAGCTATAACTACTGCCCCCAGCTTCATGCCTATCCCTATCCATCACTAAGGTGAACGTAACCGAATTGTGGTCACTATCACCAAAATGTTCACTAACTTCCAAGCCTAACACCTGGTCTGGCTCATTGCCCAGCACCAAATCCAATGTAGCCTCACCTCTAGTTGGCCTATCTACATACTGAGTCAAAAAGCCTTCCTGCACACTTTGTACGAAAACTGACCCCTCTAACGAGCTACAGCTATAGCTATTCCAATCGTTGGAGTTTAATAAGATGAGGGGGTGTCCTATTGAAACTTACAGGATACTGCAAGGCCTGGATAGAGTGAATGTGGAGGGGATGTTTCCACTAGTAGGGAAAGCTAGAACCAGAGGGCACAACCTCAGGCTAAAGGGACAATCCTTTAAAACAGAGAGAAGGAAGAATTTCTTCAGCCAGAGAGTGGTGAACCTGTGGAACTCTTTGCCGCAGAAGGTTGTGGAGGCTGGGTCATTGAATGTCTTTAAAACAGAGGTAGAGAGGTTCTTGATTAATAAGGGCATCAGAGGTTATGGGGAAATGGCAGGAGAATGAGAAAAAATTGCAGAGCAGACTCGATAGCCTAATTCTGCTGTTGTCTTATGGCCTTAACTCCTGTCCTTCTCCCCACCTCTCATAGACATCAGGACCCACCGCTCATTGCTCCCTATGCCAGGCTCTTCCTGCGACCGCCCCACCCCCATCCCAAGATATCGACATCCCTGCTGCACCCAGTCCCCCCCCCCCCCCCCCCCCCCCCCAACCGATCAGCGATAACTGCCCCAGAAATCAGTAGTATCTGGAACTGACTAATGACATTTAAGTTATGTCATGAGTATTGAAATTGGTTTTGTGCACTTGGCCTGATTTCACCGGCAAAACGGATAAGATCGTGAGAAGTGGAAAACTGGGCGCCGTTCTGATTGTCGCGGCTCTCGCCCGAACTTGGTGGCTCGCCATTCCAATCGGTAATTAGGACGAGCCGGTAGGATCAACCCCTCGGCGAATGCTCACATGCAAGTTATTCGTGTTGGAGATCTCTAAGGGTGTCTGAGTGGCTGTGGCCACACGCACTGTCACGTGTTGTAATCTTGAGCTATAGCCCTGACTCCAATTTACTTTTAATTGTGTGGTACAACGGAATTCTTTCCCATCTTTCCCACCTGCCCTTGGCGAGTGCTGGAAGGATTTGTGGGTTGATACTCCAATCTGTTTGGCCACTTAATGTATGCATGTTCACTCACCATCAAGGGCTGGAGTGGAACTTGAACCCTGACTCAGAAGCAATGGTCACCCACTGACCTCCTGCACTCAACACAGTGAAACATAAGTACTTTTATCCCTCATATAAAAATTCCAACTAATTCGAAATTAAGTAAAATTATCCTAACATTATTGAATTTGTGACCATTTTTTAAATGTGTAACAGCGTGGCACAGCGGTTAGCACTACTGCCTCACAGCACCAGGGTCCCGGATTCAATTCCAGCCTCGGGTCACTGCCTGTGTGGAGTTTGTAGGTTCTTCCTGTGTCTGTGTGGGCTTCGTCCGGGTGCTTCAGTTTCCTCCCATAGTCCAAAGATGTGCAGCTTAGGTGGATTGGCCATGCTAAATTGCTCCTTAGTCTCCAAAGATGTGCAGGTTAGGTGAATTGGCCATGCTAAATTGCTCCTTGGTCTCCGAAGATGTGCAGGTTAGGTGAATTGGCCATGCTAAATTGCTCCTTGGTCTCCGAAGATGTGCAGGTTAGGTGAATTGGCCATGCTAAATTGCTCCTTGTGATGGAAATGTTCTGTCCCACCTGTCACAGGAATCATAGTGGGGGGGAATATGGACCAGGCAAAGATCCGTTGACCTCAGACAGGACTTCCCAGCTTGGACTCGGGTGAATTCTGCTGGAAAATCCTGCCCTTAGTCCAAAGATGTGCGGGTTAGGTGGATTGGCCATGCTAAATTGAGCTTTGTTGTCAAAGATGTTGTGAGGTAATGCACTATGTTGTTGCTTTGTTGTGAGGTAATGCACAATGGCAGAAATAATAAATGTGTAGAGTATAGGGCAAATGGTAGGATTCTTAGTAGTCTAGATGAACAGAGGGATCTTGGTGTGTATGTGCATAGATCCCTGAAAGTAGGCAGTCAGGTCGAGAAGGTTGTTAGGAAGGCATATGGAGTCTTGGCTTTTATTGGTAGAGGGATTGAATTTCGGAGCCGCAACGTCATGTTGCAACTGTACAAAACTCTAGTGCGGCCGCACTTGGAGTATTGTGTGCAGTTCTGGTCCCCACATTATAAGAAAGATGTGGAGGCATTGGAGAGGGTACAGAGGAGGTTTACCAGGATGTTGCCTGGTATGGAGGGCAGGTCTTATGAAGAGAGGCTGAGGGATTTGAGGTTGTTTTCGTTAGAAAGGAGGAGGCTAAGAGGGGACCTGATCGAAACATATAAGATGATTAGAGGTTTAGATAGGGTGGACAGTGATAGCCTTTTTCCTAGGATGGAGAAAGCTAGCACGAGGGGACACAGCTTTAAATTAAGGGGTGATAGTTATAGGACGGATATCAGAGGCAGGTTCTTTACCCAAAGGGTGGTTCGGGAGTGGAATGCCCTGCCTGCAGCAGTTGTAGATGCGCCAAGTTTGGTGGCGTTTAAGAGGTTAGTTGATAAGTATATGGAAGAGAAGGGAATGGTTTAGTTTGGAGGGGCATTGCTTTTTATATTGGTCGGCACAACATCGAAGGCCGAAGGGCCTGTTCTGTGCTGTAATGTTCTATGTGGGGATTAGGTGAATTGGCCATGCTAAACTGCCCTTAGTCTCCTAAGACGTGTGTGATAGGAGGTTAGCACGGTAAATATGTAGGGTTACAAGGATAGGGGCTTGGTGGGCTGCTCTATATTGGAGAATTGGTGCACACTTGATGGCTGAATGGCCTCCTTCTGCACTGCAGCCTTTCTGCATTCCCAGTTTCCCAGCATTTTATTATTTAGCTCAATCTGCTGCCTATCAATGCTTCCCCAAAATACTGTCAAAGAAATGTCAGAGGTAGTCAGTCATTTGTGAGTGAAGATTAGTCCGTCAGGCAGAACTGAAATAAGTGGTAGTGGAATGTCTTTCGTTTTTCAGGGATGACTGGAGTACTTCTTCTTTTTGTCTTTTCCATTCTTCACGTCTTTGCCTTGCACCATTTCCGACGCATTAGCTTCAGAGCATTCTGGTTATCCCATCATCTCTACATTGCAATATACATCCTGGTAAGTTTTAAGCTTTTTTTTTTCAGTTTATTTATTAGTGTCACAGGTAGGGTTACATTAACACTGCAACGAAGTTACTGTGAAAATCTCCTAGTCGCCACACTCTGGCACTGAGGGAGAACTTAGCACAGCCAACTCATCTAACCAACATGTCTTTCAGACTGTGGGAGGAAACCGGAATACCCAGAGGAAACATGCAGACACAGGGACAATGTGCAGACTCCCCACAGTCAGTGACCCAAGCGGGGAATCGAACCTGGATTCCATGAGCTGTGAGATGTCTTCGACTTGTGGCACAGTGGTGAGCCTCACAGCGCCAGGGACACGGGTTCAATTCCCGGTTTGGGTCACTGTCTGTGTGGAGTTTGTGTGTTCTCCCTATATCTGCTTGAATTTCCTCCAGATGCTGCAGTTTTCTTCTACACTACAAACATATGCAGGTTAGTGGATTGGCCATGCTAAATTGCCCAGTAGTCCAAAGATGTGCAGGTTAAGTTGATTGGTCGTGTTCAATTGCCCCTTAGTGTCAGGGGGATTAGCAAGGTAAATACATGGGGTTACGGGGATAGGATTTGGATTTGATTGTTGTCTGTGCCAGCTCAATGAGCTGAACGGCTTCCTTCTGTACTATAGGAATTCTACGTTTCTATGATTTCGCAGATGGAACGACTATCCTGAGCTGCTCTTGCATTACCTCAAAAGGTAATGGGGCAAACACAGCTTCTGCTTCCATTATTTTAGCAACTAGCAAACTGCTTCTTCTGTTATTAGTCATGTGGGTAAATTTTCAACTGACTCAACAGGAATTAATGTGCCTGAACACTTAGCAACATGGCAACTGACCGTCGAGCGAGGAAAATTATTGCGCATGCATTTTGATTGCCCCAGCTTAATGGGTTTCTTTGAATGGATTGGTGTTAATTAGATGGAACCAAATGACTGATATTTTGTTTCATTGCAACTGGTATTGATTCCCATGCCAGGGTTTGTGAGCTGGAACAAACAAAAAGGGTGACTCAATCAAACAAGAACCAAGATGTGGGCAGTGGTCCAAATGTTTCCTGAAACTGCAGTCAGAAGTTCAAGGTGTACTAGCTTACATATAGCTGCCATGACAGCTTGAGGCCTTTGACATATAATTACACACCCTTGTTTCGCAATGTCTTAGAAATCAGACGCTAATTGCAGAATAGGCTGAACAACACAAAAGCAAGTCTCGGTAATCAGGACCATGACAACAATCACTGATAGTTGTGAAAATAAATCATCTGGCTCACTAATGTTTGCCTGGCCTGGCCTACACGTGACTTCAGGCGCACTGTATTAGAATCATAGGCCAGAATTTTTTCGCAATGGGAATCATAGCGGGTGGGCCAGAGATCCTCGGTGGAATGTTCTCGTCTTAGCGCGAGCATGGCCGGAGAATCCCGCCCATAGAATTAGAGTCATTTACAGCAATGCAAGTGGCCATTCAGCCCATCGTGTCTGCACCAGCCATCAAGCACCTATCCATTCTAATCCCATTTTCCAGCACTCGGTCCATAACCTTATATGCTTCAAATGCTTGTCTAAATGCTTCTTAAATGTTGTGAGAGTTCCTGCCCCTACCAACCTTTCAGAGAATTCCAGATTCCCACCACTTCCTGGGTGAAAAGGTTTCTCCTCAAATCCTTCTTAAATCTGTTGCTCCTTACCTTACATCTATAACCTCTTGTTAGGGCAGCATGGTAGCACAGTGGTTAACACTGATGCTTCACAGCTCCAGCGACCTGGCTTCAATTCCTGTCTTGGGCCACTGTCTGTGTGGAGTCTGCACATTCTCCCCGTGTCTGCGTGGGTTTCCTCTCGGTGCTCCGTTTCCTTCCACTGTGGGTTAGGTTGATTGGCCTTGCTAAATTGCCCCTGAGATGCGTAGGTTAGAAGGATTAGCACGTAAATATGTAGGATTGTGGTTGGTGCAGACTCGATGGGCCAAGTGGCCTCTTTCTGCACTGTGGGGTTTCCAGATTAATAGTCTTGCAATAGTACCACGAGGCCATAGCCTTCCTGACAGAGGCAGGAGTGCTGTGTACAGAACCATGTGAGTGCCAGCATTTCCCGTATCTTGTTTAAAATTCTTGAGTCTTCCTTTCCCTCCGTCCTTGAATAAGGTGACCAATACTGTACTGTGTGGATGACATGGTGGCACGATGGTTAGCACTGCTGCCACACAGCACCAGAGACCCAGGTTCAATTCTGGCATCAGGTCACTGTCTGTGTGGAGTTTGCATATTCTCCCCGTGTCTGTATAGGTTTCCTCCAGGTATCTGGTTTCATCCTACACCCCAAAGATGTGCAGGTTATGTGGATTGCTAAAATTGTCCTTTATTGCCAAGCACATTAGCTTGGGTAAATAGATGGGGTTATAGTGATAGAGCTTGGGTGCGATTGTAGTCAGTGCAGACTCGATGGTTCGAATGGTCTCATTTTGCACTGTAGGCATTCTACGATTCTATGAAGTCATCAGGAGGAATCATTAGAGTAGCCATTCCATGGTTACCTGATACCACTCACCTGATGAAGAACCAATGCTCCAAAAGCTTGTGCAAATAAATCCATTGGACTTTAATCTGGTGTTATAAGACTGTGAGTCTTATTTACTGTGAGTACCCCAGTCCAATGCTGGCATCTCCACATCACGGTTACCTATGACAGTGCTAACCACTGTGCCAGCGGGATTAGCAGGGTAAATACATTGGGTTGCAAAGATGGGGCCTGGCTGGGATTGTTGTTGACACAGGCCCAGTGGGCTGAATGGCTTTTTTCAGCATTGCAGGAATTCTATGGTTCTATAAGCACTCCAATGTGATCTCACTGTACGAAATGCAAAGATGTGATTAGAGTTTGAGAAAGCCAACTAACTTCAGCAAGTTTGTGTCTTGTTAAAACAGATCATTTTACACGGCAGCGCTGCTCTCCTCCAGCCACAGAGATTCCACATCTATTTTATAATCCCCACCCTGATCTTCGTTGGAGATAAATTTGTCAGCTATAGCAGGAAGAAAATCGAGATTGCAGTAGTCAAAGCTGAGCTTCTACCATCAGGTAGGATGGAGCTAACCCTCACATGATGTTTCGAAGCAATCTGTGATCTATTTACTGGTGTTCTTCAGCTCAGTGCAACTCTGGGTGGCACAGTAGTTAGCACTGCTGCCTCACAGCTGCCAGGTACCCAGGATCGATTCCAACTTTGAGTGATGTATATGTGGAGTTTGCACCTTCCTCTCATGTTTGCATGGGTTTTCTCCAGGTTCTCCGGTTTCCTTCCACCCTCCAAAGATGTGCAGGTTAGGTGGATTCATAGAATCATATTATCCCTCCCTACAGAACAGAAGGAGGCCATTTGGCCCATCGAGCCTGCACTGAACCCAGGTCCAGCCAGGTCCTATCCCAGATTATTTATCTTGCAGTCCTCCAGTACTAAGCGGCAATTTAGCATGGCTAATCCACCTAACCTCACATCTTTGGACGATGGGAGGAAATCAGAACTCTTGGAGGAAACCTACGTAGACACAGGGAGAATGTGTAAACTCCACACAGACAGTCAGCTGAGGCTAGAATTGAACCCAATCCTTGGTGCTATGAGCAACAGTGCTAACCACTCTACTAACCGCCATACCGCCCTGCCATTGCCCATATTAAATTAGTGTGCCAAGATGTGTAGATTCGTTGGATTGGCCTGCTAAGTTGCCCCTCAGTGTCCAAAAATGTGTAGGTTAGGTGGATTGGCCATGGTAAATTTCCCCTTAGTGTCCAAAGATGTCTGGGTTAAGGAAATTGGCCACACTAAATTGCCTCTTAATTCCAAAATATGCACAGATTAGGTGGATTGGCCATTCTAAATTGTCCCTTAATGTCCAAAGATGTACATATTAGGTGGATTAGCCATGCTAAATTGTCCTTTGCTTCCCAAGATGTATAGGTTAGTTGGATTGACCATACTAAATCGCCCCTTAGAGTCCCAGGTATGTAGATTAGGGGAAATTGTGTAAGATGCTTTGTTGAAGAGTCGATGCAGACTTGATTTACCAAATGGCCTCCTCCTTCCTTGCAGGAATTCTGTTTTCTATGTTGAGTCATTGTTTGTCATCAGTCAGCCTGGCTGATCTCGAGTCGAACAATTGTGTGTGTTCAAATCCCAGAATAAATATTCCTCCCCCCCTCCCCGCCCGCCTCAGTACCCCTCCACCCCATGATCTGGGTGTAAGAGTGGATGTGCCACAGTCATGAAGGCAGCATGCCACCTGTCTCCCGAGTTGCTCCCTTTAATATACCGCATGTGCACTGCCACAGAACAAAAAATAAAGGCATTGTGTGTAGATATAATTAGGCCACGCATTCACAGCACAGAGGCTGAAATAGAGAGACTGAATTTTCCCAGATACAGGATGACAAGTTAGGAAGCAAGAAAGTGCATCAAGGAAAATAGCAAGGAGCCGAGATTAGAAAAGTGAGAGATCCTGTGTGTGCTTAGCCCCGTCTGCGTCAGTCTATGCAAAGACTTTGTTTTGAGATATTTCTGCCTATGCAACTAACTCGGCTAACTTGACTACCTGTAGAATTAGAATGCAAATGGTTAGCTAAAAATTTACTTCATTCCCGAAAGATACACAACACTGGCAAACAACAGCATAACTGCAGCTGCAAGCTAAGACGGAGAGAGACTCTAAAAACAATTTCCAATCACAAGATAAGGATTAAAATATAGTTTGGACTTCAGTGTGTTTTTCAGTGTCTGTTTTTGAGATCAATTCAGTGCGTTCTAGCTCACTACAGGGGCTGACAATAAAACCCAGTCCCAATTTTGCTTTTCTTTCTCTTTTGCTTTTGTCATGCTAGTTTTATGTTCAATAAAAGAGAACCATTTTAAAAATCATATCAGTAATGTCCTCTTGTCTATTCAAGTGAATGAATGGACCCAACAGGGAGTGATTAGGTACCCCAACTCTTTTTGCACAGATAATGGGTGCAATTTTCCCACCTTGCAATATTGGTCGAGTAGCGTATCTAGATGAGAAATGCCAGTGGGAGGCAAATATTTATGTCGTGATCAGACTCGTCCTGGGGAAAGGTGCGAAGCTGATTACAATATTCATTCCCCTATTTAAATCTATTTAGCAGTCTCGGACCAGTATTGTCTGGGCTTACTTATGTTTCTGACCTCGTCATTGGAGGTCCACACCCACGAGGATCAGGGACAGTCCCCGGGAATCGGACCTGATGTGATAGCCTCGCTGCTGGGACTGGAAGCCATTGAGACCCCTAGTAGTTCAAGGGCAGGGGGAGGCAGTGCCAGCCTGACAGTGCTTACTGGGCACCAGGGAATGCCAAGACAGTCGGGCACTTAGGATTTTGAGGGGAAAATTGCACCCAACATTTCCAAAGAACTCCATTTGAATTTCTTTTTAAGAGTCCTCAGACTGGATTTTATGATCTCACTCAATTCAAAATTGTAAAATCTCATCTCATCTGAGGTCAACATACCTTTATATGGTCTGCCCCTCGCCCGCTTTGATTCCTGTGGTGGGCAGAGTGGTAAAATTCCGGCCCTCTTGTTTTTCCAAACTCAGTCAGTGGTTCATAATTCATGCTTTTCTCTGCCCACCTTGGGATCCTTACTAAACCCCACATTTCAAAAGTGTTGAGTTTCTTCCTTTACCTTATCAGTGCCACAAGCTTCACATTCCACAACTCACTGCTGGCCGGACATAACATTTTAGTACAATTTTTATCAGTTAAAGAGTCATTTATACGGTGGAGCATTCTTAATGTTAGACATCACCAACATCAGGAAGCATTCCTAGAACCAGGCAAAGTTATTAAGACCCTTTAAGATACTTTCGAAAAAAATCCAAGAGCAGCCCCCTCACAACCCATCGTGTGTATGCCCCTTGTTAGACAACAAGGTGGACCAAAGCACCTGTAGAATAAATTTTGTTGCTTGCTAGCGTTTTGTTCAAAGTGGGGTGTGGTTGTGTGGAGGCTGTCAATTTAATAGAGGTGGTATCACTGACACAATCCAGAAGCTCATTGGATAATGAGGCTCCACCCTCCAAAGATGGAGCTGCCCCCAGAAAAGACTGATTCATGGACCCCAGTGTTGCTGCTGGAAAGGCCTGCAACTGGATTGACACCTCCAGAATGCCTTCTCTCCTGTCATTTTCAACGTCAACGATATGCAAAAGGTGTTGTTGGAGGTGGATCTCTTTGAGGAGCGTTGTCTGATAGAATCATACAATGGAGAAGGATGCCATTCGGTCCATCGAGCCTGCACTGATTGCAATCCCATTCAGGCCCTATCCGCATAACCCCATGAATTCACCCTGGTGAGTTCAGCTTCGCATTGAGGCAATTTAACATGGTCAATCCTGCACGGTCAATCCACCTAAGCCACTCATCTTTGGAGCGTGGGAAGAAACAGGAGGAAACCCATGCAAACACAGGGGCAAAATGTGCGGGTTCCACACAGACAGTGACACAAGGCGGGAATCGAACCTAGAGCCTTGGTGCTGTGAGATAGAAGTACTGAGCACTGGACCACCATACCACCTCATATCTTCTCTAACTTGGACCTTTATGCGGGGACCATGATTGGATCCAATCTGTAATAAGTCCTGGGAGACACAGGAGTCCCATCACCAAAATTTACAAGACCCAGCAACATTAGTGCTATCAGTGTGTAGTCTACAACAGCAATCAAAGGGACAGGCACTCCTGTTTAAGTACAGAGCCTGGAGCTCTCTGATTGAACCATCAATTAGGGACTTTAATATGGGGAGTTCATATACAAGCAAGCCAATCCCAATTGCCTGGTTAAATTCATTACAGAGATCAATCAAAAAAAAGCCTTTTGCTCTCGTTACAATAAAAGTGTGGTGTTTGCATATAAAAGAGACACCATAAAGCATTGCTTTTTATTTTATAGGCGTTACTCACCTTGAATTTAAACGTCCCAAAGACTTTGACTATAAATCTGGACAGTGGGTACGCATTGCGAGCCTTATATTGGGGACCAATGAGTACCATCCATTCACCTTGACTTCAGCTCCACATGAAGACACCCTCAGCCTTCACATCCGGGCAGTGGGACCATGGACAATCCGACTACGGGAAATATACTCTCCAGAAAATATATCGGCCCTTGGTGGTTACCCAAAGGTATGGAACGCTTAAAGATTTCTACCTGAAATCAATTTAATTTTACTAGTTTGTGGTTGTCAGATTGCCAAAGCAAGTGGCATAGGCAACCAAAGTCTTCCAAACTTTGAGTTTACTGGCAGTGCAGGTGACACGCTGGCACAGTGCTTAACACTGCTGCCTCACAAGAATCGATTCTCAGCTTGGTCTGCGCAGAGACTTCACATCCTTCCCGTGTCTGTGTGGGTTTCTGCCAGTTTCCCCCCACAGTCTGGAAAACTTGCTGGTTAGGTGCTAAATTCTCCCTCAATGTAGCCGACCAGGTGCCAGAGTGAGCGACTGGGGAATTTTCACAGTAACTTTATTGCAGTGTCAGTGTAAGCATACTTGTGACACTAATAAATAAACTTTAATTTAATAAATAACTTAAAAACAATGGTCAGTCTCATTGTTGAAGTGTTGGTTAAGCCAGTATTGTCCAGCTGATTCCTTCATTGTCAGCCTCTTGCTAGGACGATCCCAGATATGGAGGGATTGCCTTATGAGCAAAGGTTAAGCAGGTTGGAAACATACAGCCATTGGCTCTATTCTCTTTCCAGAGATGCTGTCAGACCAGCTGATATTTTTCAGCATTTTCTGTCTTTGGTGGGACTTTACTCATTGGAGCTTAGAAGAATGGGAGGTGATCTCATTGAAGCATTGGATTCTTACGGGACTTGACAGGGTAAATGCTGAGAAGATGTTTCCTCTTCATTACCACCTTCAGGGTGGCACAGTGACAGTGGTTAGCGCTGTTGTTTCACAGCACCAGTGGCCTGGGATCAATTCCTGGCTGGGTCGCTGTCTGTGCAGAGTCTCCCCATGCCTGTGTGAGTTTCAAAGAACAAAGAACAAATCAGCACAGGAAACAGGCCCTTCGGCTCAACGAGCCCGCATCGCCACCCCGATGTTCCCACCTCTCCCGTGATCCCTGTCTATGTTTATAGATCTATGGATTAAAAAGCAAATTTGAGGCAATTTAGGGAGAATTTGTTTTGCCAATTGGCCTAAGAGCACATCTTTGGGATATGGGAGGAAATCAGAGCACCCAGAGAAAACCCACGCAAGCATGGGGAGAATGCGCAAACTCCCACAGACACAGGTCCAAATCCATGTATCTGCACAGCGCAGTGATAGTCACTGAGCTGTTGTGTTGCCCATCAAATGGTCCAGATCAAGTGTACACTAACGACATGAAGCACTAGGATACTTACAAAAAAAATCCAAGAGCAGCCCCCTCACGACCCATCGCGTGTATGCCCCTTGTTAGACAACAAGGTGGACCAAAGCACCTGTAGAATAAAAACAAGTACATCAATATCATCATCTATTTACACACTTCCCAGGGACTCCCAAGGCTCATGATTCCAGTCTGAAGGATGTGCTGGTTAGGTGCATTGGCCGTGCTAAATTCTCCCTCAAACAGGTGCCAGAATGCGGCAGCTATGGGATTTTCAAAGTAACTTCATGGCATGTTAATGTAAACCTAACTTGTGACATGAATAAATAAACTTTAATCTTGGCGCATTAATCACCCATAAACAGAAAGCGATAAAAGCTCGGTTGCAGACAGATCAGATATGTGATAGGTCAGCTGCGATGACTGTTGTCACATCTAAGATCTTGCCAATGAGTCACTCAACTGCCAAGGCTAAATAAAATAAGCTTTATTTTTCCTTTTCATTCAATGAACCACAATTCACATTTCCAGTTGTGCAATTCCCACTATTATTTTTCATCGATTGACCGCAATTGTTGGTTGGAAAATGTGCCATTTTGTCAGGCTTGCTCCTAGGTATTTGTCATGGCTCCATTGGTAGCGTTTTGCCTCTGAACTGTAAGATCCTGAAAATGGTTCTCAATTCCTAGAATCATAGAATCCCTACAGTGCCGAAGTAGGCCCATTGAGCCTGCACTGGCAACATTCCTACCCAGATTCTATCGTTGTAACCTCACATTTTTATCCTTGCTAATCCCCCCAACACTAAGGAGCAATTTAGCATGGCCAATCAAGCTAACCCGCACATCTGTGGACTATGGGGAAAAAAAATCAAAGTGTCTCAAGGAAACTCACACAGTTAAAGTTGCTTTATTAGTCACAAGTAAGGCTTTACGTTAACAGTGCAACGAAGTTACTGTGAAATTCTTGTAGTCACCACTCTCCGGCACCTGTTTGGGTCAGTGCACCTCACACAGACATGGGGAGAATGTGCAAATTACCCAAGGCTGGATCGAACCCAGGTCCCTGACACTGTGAGGCAGCAGTGCTAAACACTGTGCTGCCTCTTGAAAATTTACTGTAGTTGGATTATTTTCCACCACAACACCAACATGTATTTACAGAGTGACTTTAACAGACTAAAACTCTTCACAGGAGTGTTACTGAACAAATTTTGATATAGAGCCACATATGGAGATGTTAGAACAGCTGACCAAACGCTTGGTCAAAGTACTAGGTTCAAAGAGTCATCCTGCATTATGAAAGTCATAGATAATAGCACAATTCCCAAGAGCATTTAAACGACAAGTTTAATCATAATGCAGTGTCATTGACCAATAACTACAGCAGACAATTGCTTTCCTTAGATTTACCTTGACGGACCATTTGGTGAGGGCCACCAAGAATGGAACAAGTTCGAGGTGTCCATCCTGGTAGGAGGAGGGATTGGCGTGACACCTTTTGCATCGATCCTCAAAGATCTTGTCTACAAGTCAACTATAAACAGCAAGATACAGTGTAAAAAGGTAAGCCTGCTACAACAATGTCTTGATCCATTTCCCCTCCCGCCATTCTGTTCTTTCATCTTGAAGGTGCTAACTCTTATCGGGGCACTTGTCAATATTGGTGTTGTGGTCCCCGGCGCCTAACTTATTTACTTGCCTACATGGCAGGTAGAATTTTCCCGTAAAATGGCAAATAACTCATGGTTTGGATGGAAGATTTTTCTTTTGCCTTCCTACAGTCCAAGCACATCGAACTCAGTTACTGGGGCATGGTAGCATAATGGTTATCTAATTGGATTATCATTCCAGAAGCATTGATTAATGATCAAGTTCAAATCCCAACATGGCAGTAGAGGTGTATTAAATATATATTTTCGGTAATGGTGATCACTGGATAGCAATCTCGATACCAAGGATAATGCCCTGGACACCGGGTTTGAATCCCACCATGGTAGATGATGAAATTTGAATTCAGTAAAAATCTGGAATTAAGAATCTACTGATGATCATGAAAATATTGTCAATTGTCAGAAAAACTCATCTGGTTCACTAATGCTGTCCTTAATTGCTGGCCCAGCCAGCGATGCCCACATCCTATGAACGAACAAACAAAAAAAATTATTGTGGTGACTACCTGGCTTAGTAATGTCCTCTTAGGAAGGGAAATCTGCCATTCTTGCCTGGTCTGGCCTACATGTGCTTCCAGACCTACAACAATATGGTTGACTTTTAGCTTAAGCAAGCCACTCTGTTGTATTCCAGAATGTGACTCATTTACAACCTCCTCCAGGGCAATTAAGGGTGGGCAAATAGAATCCTTACAGCGCAGAAGGAGGCCATTCGGCCCATTGAATCTGCACCGACCACAATCCCATCCAGGCCCTATTCCCGTAAGCCCATGTTATTGTGCTAGTCCCCCCAGTTGACAATTTAGCATGGCCAATCAACCTAACCCACACATCTTTGGACTGTGGGAGGAAACCGGATATACACTGACTTTGCCACTGATGTAAATGATGCTGTAAGTGTGATTGGCTCATGTAGCACAGAGAATGGACCAAATGTGTGACCTTCTGATAGTGTGTATGAGTACCACACCAACAGTGCAGACAATTGACTCCAGAGGAAGAGAATAGTGCTGATCTACCCATGAAAGGCCCACATCGCAAAGCAGTTTTTGTTCAACCAGTCAGTTGTAATGGATTCAGCAAAGTACAATATATTCTCATGTTGATGATGTTTTAATTAAATGAGGAAGTAATAAATGTTATAATGAGAAAGTGTATTTCAACACTGCTTCCTTGACAACCCGCATGGTGTTCTATCATGCTAACCAATGGAGAAATGCTTCCAACAACTTTGACTATCATTCTTTCCATTGAGAGGTACACACAGATCATTCCTCCCACACCTTTTGTAACAACATCTGAGCTAGTAACGAGTTTAGTTTAAGTTTATTTATGAGTATCACAAGTAGGCTGACATTAACATTGCAATGAAGTTACTGTGAAAATCACCACATTCAGGCACCTGTTTGAGCATACCAAGAGAGAATTTAGCATGGCCAATGCACCTAACCAGCACATCTTTCGGACAGCGGGAGGAAAACAGAGCACCTGCTGACACGGGGAGAAAACAGTGCACAAACAGTGACCCAAGCGAGGAATTGAACCTGGATCCCTGGCGCTGTGAATTTGAATACAAAATATGATTGAGGGAGGTGTGGGTGGGGGGGTGCAGCTCCATTATATGATGATCACAGCAGGAGAAATGACCTCAATTATTACAAATTTAAATTCCCCACCCGGTTGTTTCATGGTCCCAGACAGAGCAGGGGGGATGGGCCTGGTTAAGGTGCTTTGTCAGAGGGACAAAACCTTTTAAGAATTTTTTAAGTTTATTTATTATTCACAAGTCGGCTTAACACATTAACACTGCAATGACGTTATTGTGAAATTCCCCTAGTCACTGCACTCCAGTGCCTGTCTGGGTACCTTAAGAGAGAACTTAGCTTGGCCAATGCACCTAAACAGACATCTTTTGGATTGTGGGAGGAAACCGGAGCAGCCGGGGGAAACCCACGCAGACACGGGGAGAATTGCAGACTCCACACAGACAGTGACCAAGTCAGGAATCAAACTGGGTGCCCGGTGCTGTGAGGCAGCAGTGCTAACCACGGTGCCACCATGCCACCCACCACTGTGTGACTCTGCCAGTCATTCAATACGATTCTGAGAATTCACAGTGTGTTCAAAGAAACCAAAAGCTGTAAACACATTGTGGAAAAAAAATCCCTCTGATTTCTTGTCACTTGGTTACAAAACGGTGTTGCTACGGGAACTTTGAATGGCTTACTCATTTCGTAATGTGAGGAGGGCTTCTAGAATTATCCATTGGATCTGTAATTTCACTTACTATCCCAACTATTACCAATAATCCCATTTGTAATAATGTTACATGGTTAGATGAATTGGTCATGCTAAATTGTTTAAAGTTTATTGGTTTGTGTCTCAAGAATCCCCTTGCCACACTCTGGCTCCTGTCTGGGTACACTGAAGGAGAGTTTTAACCATGGCCAATGCACCTAACCAGCACATCTTTTAGACTGTGGGAGGAAACCGGAACATCTGGAGGAAACCACGCAGACACGGGGAGAATGTGCAGCACAGGACGGTGACCAAATCGAACCCAGGTGTCTGGCACTGTGAGGCAGCAATGCTAATCACTGTGCCACCCCTAGTAAACTGCTCCTTAGTATCAGAGGTGTGTAGGTTAGATGGATTAGCCATGTTAATGGGGATAGAGTGGGGAAAGCGTCTGTGAAAGATACTCTGTCAGAGAGTCAGTGCAGATTCAGTGGACCAAATGGCCACTTTCTACACTGTAGGGATTCTGTGATTCTAAAACTAAAGGTTTGGGATTCCCTCTAGCTGGGCTAGCCACTTTTGCCACACAGCCCTGTACGCTTTTCCTTTCTCAGTTCCCCACTGAAAGCTTGATCACTTTATATTGCTTCCATTCTAATGAATAATGATTGATGCAGGCCTATGCAGTTTCACAATATGATCAGGTAACAGGGGAGGCATCCTGATGGCTATACCCAAAGGGGGAAATCAATAGCCCTGAGCAATATTCGTAGAGCATATTCTTGCATCTGTATTAAATATTCAAGACTTTGAGATCTGGGTAGGCCATTTTGGACGGCAATGAGGAGACATTTCTTCACCCAAAGAGTGGTGAGCCTGTGGAAGTCATTATACAGCAAGTAGTTATGCCAGAATATTGAATGTATTCAAGAAGTGGCTGGATATAGCATTTTGGGTGAATGGGATCAAAGGTTATGGGGAGAAAGCAAGATTAGCTATTGAGTTGGACGATCAGCCATGATTGTGATGAATGGCAGAGATGACTCGAAGGCCAAATGGCCTCCACCTTCTTTTATCTTCTATATTGACCTTCTTGGAGGCTCTTGGCTAATTCCAGGTCTTTCTGTATTCGCACGGGTCGATTTGCTTTGCTCTGATCACTTTTTGTAACTCCCCATTGACAGATCTACTTCATCTGGGTGACTCGGACACAGAGGCAGTTTGAGTGGCTGGAGGACATCATCCGTGAAGTTGAGGAGACTGATAAAATGTCCCTGGTGTCTGTCCATATCTACATCACTCAGTTGGCAGAGAAGTTTGATCTGAGGACTACCATGCTTGTAAGCAAAACTTGATGTTTGATTTCTATATGCCTGAGCTTGGGATTGTGAATTCTACAATCCTCAATGCTTATCTACCCTCCGTGCATCCCTCTATCCGCTGTCTCTGCTCACCTGCTGTTGCCTTTGTTAGGTCTTGGCTAGAGTATTCTAATTTCCTAGTCTCCCATCTCTATGATAAAGTCAGAGAATTCCACAGTGCAGAAGGACGCCATTCATCTCATCAAGTCCACACCAACAAACATAGACACTAGAAGCAGAAATAGGCCATTCAGCCTTTCTAGCCTGTTCTACCATTCATTATGATCATTATGACCACAATCTCACCCAGGCCCTAGCCCTATAACCTCACATATTTACCATGCTAATGCTCCTGACACTAAAGGGCAATTTATCAACCTAACCTATTCATCTTTGGTAAAAGCGGATGCTGGAATCTGAAACAAAAACAGAAAATGCAGGAAAATCTTAGTAGGTCTGAAGGAGAGAATAGAGCCAACGTTTCAAGACTGGATCACCATCTCTGAGGAAGAGTCAGCTCTGACAAAGAAAGGGTCATCCAGACTCAAAACTTTGACTCTAGTCTCTCTCCACAACTGCTGTCAGACTGCTGAGATTTTCCAGCAATTTTTGTTTTTGCTGCGCATCTTTGGAAGGAAACCGGAGCACCCAGAGAAAACCCACGCAGACCCAGTGAGAATGTGCAAACTCCAAACAGTCACCCAAGGCCAGAATCGAACCCGGATCCTTGGCACTGTGAGGCAACAGTGCTAACCATTGTCCCACCGTGCCACCCTCTACAAACGTAGTCATCCAAAACTCAATGCTTGTATCCTAATTTGCACCAAGACTTGCTTGCTCCTGTACTCACCAACCTACATAGTTCTTGACCAAACAATGCTTCAATTTTAAAATTATTATCCTTTCTTTTGAATCTCTGCATAGCCTCACCCGTTCCCTATTTCTGTAACCTTTCCAGCCCTACGGATCATTGAGCTCCCTCCAATTCTAGCTTCATGCACTTTGCTGACTTTTAAATCACGCCATCCCTCTGGCCACACACCTTCAACTGCCAAGGCTCTAATCTCTGCAAATCCCTCCCTAAAATTCTCCGCCTTTACCTGTTTCCCTCCCTCCAAGATGCTCCCTGATGTACTCGATGCACACCAGCACCTCCATTCATTATGACAGCAGTTAAAACAGCAAAGCAAACGATACACCAGAATCTAGATTTTAAGTGGAATAATGTTAGTTTTTGCTTGGATGTGTTTTCAAACACAGCATTCCCAAATTTGACATTACTAAGAGTAAGTTGTCAACCATCAAACTCTGTACATATTATTAGGACTGGCTCACTCCAGGCTTAAGTGACATTTGCAGCAAGGGTCATGGTTTGCTCTTTTCGTTCTGCTACCGAGCTCTTAAATTGGACAGAAACACAAATGCTGATTGTAATGACCTTAACGAGGCCCGCAAATATGAGCTCCCTGATTGAGGCCATAATTGCCTACCCAACTAGAGAGCCATACCTGTGTATAAATATGGAAACATCAGATTCATTGGCATTCCCAATTCTGACTCTGTATCTGAAGCACTCTAGGAGTGGAAAGGATTTGTTTTATTCATGTCATCTGCATTATGATATAGTGAAATATATTGTTTCTTGCATGCTACACCAACAAAACGTACCATTCATAGAATATAAAATCATAGAATCCTACAGTGCACAAGGAGACCATTCGGTCCATCGAGTTTGTACTGATTGCAATCTCACCCAGGCCCTATCCCCACAACGCCATGCATTTATCCGAGCTAATCCTCCTGACACTAATGGGGAAATTTAGCATGGCCAATCTACCTAACCTGCATATCTTTGGATGGTGGGAAGAAACTGAAGCACCTGGAGGAAACCCATGGAGACACAGGGATAATGTGCATAAGGTTATAAGATATAAGAGCAGAATTAGGCCATTCAGCCCATTGGATCTGCTCCACTATTCAATCATAGTTGATCTGATTCTCATCCCCATCCTTCTACCTTCTCCCCTAATTGATCAAGAATCTATTAATCTCTATTTTAAATGCACTCAATGATCCGGCCTCCACAGCCTTCTATGGCAATGAGTTCCATAGTTTCACCACTTTAAGAAATTTCTCCTCACGTCACTTCACTCTGAGGTTGTGTCCTTGAGTTCTAGTCTTTCCCACTAGTGGAAACATCCTCTCCACGCCCACTCTATCCAGACCTCTCAGTAATCTATAATCTGTAATCTTTCAATTAGATCCTTCCTCGTCCTTCTAAACTCTTGATGATAACTGCAAACTCCACACAGTGACCCAAACCAGGAATTGAACCTGGATCCCTGGCAGTGCTAATCACTGGGCCACTGTGCCACCCCTACATTGGGGAGAAGGAAAGGAGAGGATACAGAATATAATGTTACAGTTACAGCTAGAGTGTAGGGAAAGCTGAGGTTAATATTTGGTAAATCCATTCAAAATTCCGATGGCAGCAGAGAAGAAGCCATTCTTGAGTCAGTTGATACATGAGGTCAGATTCTTGTGTCTTTTTCCTGACAGAAGGTGGAAAATAATATGTCTTGATTATGCTGGCTGCTTTTCCGAGGCAGCAGGAAGCGTAGATGGAATCAGTGGATGGGAGGCTGGTTTTTGTGATGGACTGGACTACATTCACAACACTTTGTAGTTTTTTTGTGGTCTTTGTCAGAGTAGAGGCCATGTGATACAACCAGAAAGGAGGCTTTCTATGATGCATCTGTAAAAATTGGTGAGGGTCGAAACAACCATGCAAAATTTCTTTGGCCTTCTGTCACAATAGAGGCATTAGTGGGTTTTCTTAAATATGGTATCGGTATGGGGGGCCAGGACAGATTGTTGGTGAATTGGGCACCTAGAAACTAGAGTTTGTAAATAAAGGGAATCTGGTGAAGGGACACTGGTCTCTGCGGAGTTATTTCACTGACCTGCACCAACCATTGATGAACATTAGGGAAAGACAGTTATCCAATGCTTTTTTCAGATAAATGTGAGCACATCTGTTTTGGACATACACAGTTCGCATTGAAGAATCTGTTCTTGATTATCAATGGGCATAGTCAACCATGAGGCCCACCTCATGGGCCACATTGAAGTTATTACAATCAGCATTTGTATGTCTAGCCAATTGCTGCAAACGTCACTTTAGCCTGGAGTCGGCCAATCCTATAATATGTACAGATTTTGATGGTTGATAACTTACTCTCAGTAATGACAAGGTTGGGATTGCTGTGTTTGAAAACACGTCCAAGAAAAGCTAATCCACTTAAAATCTAAACCCTGGAGTATCGCTTGCGTTACTGTTTTATCAGCCGACATAGTGAATGGAGATGCTGGTGTTCATAGAGGACAGCGGGGAGCATTTTGGAATGGGGGAGAGAGAATGGGGGAGAATTTTAGGGAGGGAATTGCAGAGCTCAGAGCTTTGGCAGCTGAAGATGTGGCTGTAGTGGGGTGAGGTAATTTTAAAAGTCAGCCAAGTGTGTGAAGTTGACGAAGTAAAACAGTTACTCTTTGGTCTCTCCACCCTGCCTTTGATAAATAATCCGCTGTATGTTTCTCACTTTAGTACATTTGTGAACGCCACTTCCAGAAGGTGTCAAATCGTAGCTTGTTCACAGGCCTTCGCTCTATCACCCACTTTGGACGCCCCCAGTTTGTACCCTTCTTCAATTCGCTGATGGAAGTACACCCAGAGGTGAGTGCCATTCATTGTCGCTCCACATAGCTCAAATTGTTGAACTTCACTGTGAGCAACGTTATCGGGGGAGAAGTATTCCCGTCCTGCCCGCCAAGGGGATAGCAGGAATGGGATGGACCATGCAATTGACCTTGGGCCACATTTTCCAGTTTTGGGGCAACCGTGGTTGGAAAATCCTGCCTGTCGACTTGGGATGACGTCATGTTGAAATGAAATTATTTAGATAGATTTGTAAATGTATTCCATTACCCCAACCCTACTCTCCAGCCTGCAGCCACGCACACAAATTGAGAATGTGGGTGTCTGAGAGTATACTCACTCATGGCTTGAGAGTCACCAAAAGCTCCGTACTCTTGCCTCTGAGTCACAAGATCCAGCTTCAAGTCTCACTCCAGTGCTTGAACACATAAATCAGTGCTGTACAAAGGGAGTTTCTTCTCTCCCCAATGTCCCCTCCCCCCATTCCCGTTTACTTTCCCCCGTCCCCGTCCCTGTAACCCTATGTATTTATCATGGCCAATCCACCTAACCTACACATCTTTGGATACTAAGGGACAGTTTAACATGGCCAATCCATCTAACCTACACATCTTTGGATACTAAGGGACAGTTTAACATGGCCAATCCATCTAACCTACACATCTTTGGATACTAAGGGACAGTTTAACATGGCCAATCCATCTAACCTACACATCTTTGGATACTAAGGGACAGTTTAACATGGCCAATCCATCTAACCTACGTACTTTTGGACACTAAAGGACAATTTAGCCTGGCCAATCAACCTAACCTGCACATCTTTGGACACTAAGGAGCAATTTAGCATGGCCAATCCACCTAACTTACACATCCTTGCACACTAAGGGATAATTTAGCATGGCCAATCCACCTAACCTGCACATCTTTGGAAACTGAGGGATAATATAGCATAGCCAATCCACCTAATCTACACATCTTCGGGCACTAAAGGACAATTTAGCATGGCCAGTCCATTTAATCGACACATCTTTGGACCATGGGAGGAAGCCAGACCACTTGGGGAAGAAAGCCATACAGAGAATTTATAAACTCCATACAGACAGTAACTGGGTTAAATTCCTAAGATAGCAATGCTAACCACTGTGCCATCATGTCCCCCATATGCATATTCATCTCTTAATCAACATTGCAAAGAAAAAAAATTCTATTTGATCTGTTTCTGCTCTTCTGACCCCATCCCACCTCCAGTCTGATGGCCTGGGATAGTGCTGGGAACTGGCACATCAGAATTACTATGCCTGCCCATTTTATTTGTCCCAGGAAGGGGTGAAAATTCAGCCCTTGATGTCGACACAGAGATAATGCAGGAAGGAGAGAAGGCATGAAGGCTGGGAAAATAGTCACATAATAGAGTATTGCTGTGAAAAGAGGCAGCTGTCAAAACCTTTCATCTTGCACTTGTCAGGACAGAGATAAAACATTTCTAAGACAGAGACAATTGTTTCCACACTATTGTTTCAGCAGTAGACTACTGTTAATATTAGTGTGAGGGCCTTGGGGATGGGCCAGAATCCCAAATTACATCATGAAGAAAGACTAGATGCCAACTTTTTTTCAGTTTTGGCATAAATGTAGGAATAGGATGTTTCACTCTCGGAGTGATTCTGCTGACAAGTTAAGGATCTTTTATCGTAAAACAAATTTTATTTAACAGCACAGTTTAATTATAACTCTAACAAATGAATTAGAATTCATGTTCTCTCCGTTTCCTCCCACAGTCTGAAAGACTGGTTAGGCACATTGGCCATGCTAAATTCTCCCTCGGTGTACCTAAACAGGCGTTGGAGTGTGGCGACTAGGGGATTTTCACAGTAACTTCATTGCACTGTTAATAATGTAAGCCTACTTGTGATGCTAGTAAATAAGCTTAACTTTTTGTTCATTTGAACAGGTTACGAAGATTGGAGTGTTCAGCTGTGGACCACCTGGAATGACAACAAATGTAGAAAAAGCTTGCAAACAGATGAACAAACGACATACAATCCACTTTAACCATCACTATGAGAACTTCTAGTCTCACAGCAGATTATGAAACTTTAACAGACATTTCAGAATGTTCGATTTTGTAACTTTTTCTTGTGATGAAGGAATTTTTTTTGCAAATGCTTGTCACATTCAGCAGACATAACGGGGTATTTGTTAATTATCTGTGTGACTGATGTCATAGTGTGATCTGTAAATCTGATTTAACTCACCTGATTCTGGTTTTTCTATTGTCAGCATGTGTAACAAAACAGAACGGACCCGAATAATAATGCAAAATTTGCTTATAAAATATTGTTGTTCTTAATGTGCAAAGGAAGAGACTGCCCTTGAATTAAAAATCATTGCCTCACAAGATTTAGATTAAAATGCGACTTCTTTGCTTCCCGAGCATTATCTAATTTGGGTAAAATTAAAGTCCCAGGCTGTGATTTATCCTCAGGATCACCACACCTTAGGCAAGGTTTAAAAAAAGCAGGATCTTCATGAATAAACTCAGGAATTGAACACATGCCATTGCCATTGTTTAGCATCACTAATCAGCCAACTGAGCTAAGCACATCAAGGTTGATAAATCCCTGACGAAAATGCAGGTCTCCCAGCCCAAGATATTTAAATCATCGATAGTCATGGGAGATTGGAGGGTGGCAAATGTTGTGCCTTTGTTTAAAAAGGGCTGCAGGGAAAAACCTGGGAACTGCAGGCTGGTGAGCCTCACATCTGTAGTGATTAAATTGTTGGAAGGTGCTTTGAGAGACAAGATCTACAGACATTTAAAGATGCATAGACTGATTTGTGAATCGAAAATCACATCTGACAAATTTGATTGAGTTTATCAAAGGAGTAACCAAGAAGGTAGATGAGGGCAGTGCCGTTTGATGTTGTCTACATGGATTTTAACAAGGCCTTTGATAAGATACCGCTTAGTAGGTTGTTGCATAAAGTTAAATCTCACGGGATCCAAGGTGAGGTATGTAAATGGATACAAAATTGGCTTGATGACTAAGGCCAAAGGGTGGCTTTAGAGGGTTGTTTTTTGAACAGGAGGCCTGGGACCAGCAGCGTGCCTCAGTGCTGGGTCCACTGTTATTTGTCATTTATATTAATGATTAGGATGAAAATATAGGAGGTATGGTTAGTAAGTTTGCAAATGACACTGAGATTAATGGCATAGTGGATAGTGAAGAAAGTTATCTCAGATTGCAACGGGATCTTGACCAATTGGAACAGTGGGCTGACAAATGGCAGATGGGTTTAATTTAGATAAATGTGAGGTGATGCAATTTGGTCGATCGAATAAAGGCAGGACTTAGTTAATGGTAGGGCACTGGGGAGAGTTACAGAACAAAGAGATCTGGGGGAGTCACAGGTAGACAGAATGGTGAAGAAAGCATTCAGTATGCTTGGTTTCACTGGTCAGAATATTGACCATGATGTAGAGATGCCGGCGTTGGACTGGGGTAAACTCAGTAAAGTTTTACAACACCAATTTTGAATCCAACCAAGTTATTTGATAGTAAATCCGCGAGCTTTCGACGCTATGCGCCTTCGTCAGGCAAATGCAGTGTTCTGATCTGCAGAGGCACTCATATCCACACAGACAGTTACAGATTGCTGATTAGAATGCGAATCCTTACATCTAACCTGCTATTCAAGTGTTAAAGTGGCTAACAATGTGTGTGAAGGGAATCCTGAGCATTGGTTAGAGAATTGTGTATTTTCTCCAGACAGCACAGTAAGTGAGGTTTTTTGCTAACCCAGGCAAGTTACGGGGGTTACAGATAGTGTGACATGAAGCCAAGATCCCTGTTAAGACCGTCCTCATGTGTGCGGAACTTGGCTATCAGTCTCTGCTCAGCGACTCTGCGCTGTCGTGTGTCACGAAGGCCCCCTTGAAGAACATTTACCTGCAGGTCGGAGGCCGAATGCCCATGACTGCTGAAGTGTTCGCCCACAGGAAGGGAACTGTTTTGCCTGGTGATTGTTGAGCGATGCTCATTCATCCGCTGTCGTAGTGTCTGCATGGTCTCCCCAATGTACCATGCTTCGGGACATCCTTTCTTGCAACGTATTAGGTAGACAACGATGGCCAAGTTGCAAGAGTATGTACCGTGTACATTTTTCACATTAAGGGGCACGGCCAATCCACCTAATCTGCACATCTGTGGAGTGTGGGAGGAAACCGGAGCACCTGGAGGAAACCCATTTAGACATGGGGAGAATGTGCAGACTCGTATAGACAGTGAACCATGGCCGGAATCGAACTGTAAGGCAGCAGTGCTAACCACTGTGCCAGAGTGGATATGATCTATATCCATCAAGCAAGATTCTGGGTTTTGTAACACAGTTGTGTTTTCCCCTCTCAAAAGGTCCGCAATCGATAACCTTTAACTTGCAATTGGAGAAACGGATTGCAACAGAGGAAAGTAACTTGAAGTTTTATAATGATGGTCTCACTATAAACAATTGAATTCCATTCCAGGAAGGGATTTGTAGCAGGAAATTGAAATAATGTGATCCATGTGTTAGTCTTCAATTTAATGCAGGATAAGTAAACAGTTACATGATGCAATCAAAGAACTACACCAAAGAGAATAGAATTTGTATTCATCCTTAATTTAAAGTTGCTTCATTTAAAATGATCTGATGATTCATTTCTTAGAAGTAATAAGATTACTGTGAGTTATTAGGTTTATTTATTAGCGTCACAAGCCAGCTTACATTAACACTGCAATGAAGTTACTGTGGAAATCCCCTAATATCCATACTCCAGCATCTGTTCTGGCACACTGAGGGGGAATTTAGCGTGATCAATGCGCCCAATCAGTACATCCTTCGGACTGTGAAAGGAAACCGGAGCATCCAGAGGAAGCCCACGCAGATACGAGGATAATATGCAAACTCCATACAGGCAGTGACCCGAGGCTGGAATTGAACCCAGGTCCCTGACGCCGTGAGGCAGCACTGCAGTGATCTTGTTCCATTCAAATGATTGGTTATTCATAATTTAATGAATAATTCATAACTTAAGTGCAAACAATGACTCTAAATAAATGACACACTGGCACAGTGGTTAGCACTGCTGTCTTGTAGCACAAAGGACGCCAGATTCAATTCCAGGCTTGGATCACTGTCTGTGTAAAGTCTGTATGCTTATCCCCTCCTTCTGCAAGGATTTCTTTCAAGTGCTCTGGTTACCTCCATAGTTAGGAAAGATGTGCTGGTTAGGTGTATTTTGCCATACTAAATTCTCTCTCAGTGTACTGTGGCAACTAGGGGATTTTTGCAGTAATTTAATTGCAGTGTTAATGCAAGGTTACTAATTAGTACACTAATAAATAAACTAAAAGGTTATTCTGCTAAATCCGCTGAGTACAGGCCCAACCTGCTCAACTTTCGCTCATAAGACAGCCCCCTCATGTAAGCCTATTCCTGCTTGTGACACTAATAAATTAATTTTGGAAAGTCAAAGTGACATGACATGAAACATGACCATCTGAAAGTCCCCCCACCTTTCCCTCAAGTTATACTCATCCTGACTTGCTGAACGGCACAGTGGGTGCCAAGTTCAAGAAGACAGCTCATCACCAGCTTCTCAAGAGCAATTAAGGATGTTCATTGCCTGTCAAGTGCTTGGAAATGCCCTAGGATCATGAAAGGGGCTACATAAATGCAATTATTGTTTTCACTTTTAAAAATTAAACAAAATTAAATCGAACAATATTAGAACAATCAAATAATTCCAGGAAGTTGAGAGAAATTTCCTGAAACATGTTAACGTTTAGTATTAGATATTGAAAAACATCCTTTAACATTAGCCGCACTCTCTAGTGGCCATAATCAACAATTGCAGGACATGTTCTATCATCACACAGTAGTCTGAGGGAATCATAAATGTTTATAGTGCAGGAGGAGGCCATTTGGCCCATCAAATATGCACCAATTTTCTGACAGACTATATCACCCAGGACCTCTTTCCCATCCTATCCCCATTCCTCTACACATATACCATGGCCAATCTATGTAATCTGCACACCTTTGGAGACTAAGTGATAATTTAGCATGGCCAATGCATCTAACCTGCACATCTTTGGACACTAAGAGAAGCCAAGCCACCCAATCTGCACATCTTTGGAGTGTGGGAGAAAACTGGAGCACCCGAAGGAAACCCACGCAGATACAAGAAGAACATACAATAATACCCACTCAGGAGCCTGCTTTATTCAGGGCTCTGTATACAAGTTTCACCTGATAAGGTAATTAACAATCACCAGGGAGCTCGTATTCAATGGGGGAAGGGGGAAGGGGGGGCAGGGACGTCAGTCAATTCCTGGGAGTTACCACAAAAAAACCCCCTGCTTTTTAAAAATTGGATAACTTCACACTTTACCTCAGTGTTTTTGATGTGCTAAGTTCTTGCCCCTTCATATTCTAGTGCATCACTTTCATGTCCTCCTTCACAGACTTTCTTTTCCACCTATCTTTGGGTGGGTTTTCTGCTTGTACTGGTCATACCTATGGCAACCCCCGTTGTGGGATCCCTGACAGCAGAGGGTGGGAACAACAAAACAACCCCACCCCACCCCCCCAACCATTAAGAATGGCAGGACTGGAAGACCTACAACCAGGTCCTTGGCTCCTATTGTCTGCTGACACTATGTCATCCTGGGCTGATGAAATTTTTTTTTTAGAGCAACACAGCACGGGAAACAGGCCCTTCGGCCCAACGAGCCCGCGCCACCGTCATAACTATATAGTAACAATTCCATTATCCTATTCTAATTTTAGGTTATTCCTAATATGGAAGAATCTCAATGTAGGGACAATTTGTTTCCCAATCAGCCTAAGAGCGAATTTTTGGGATGTGGGAGGAAACCGGAGCGCCCGGAGGAAACCCACGCAACCACGGGGAGAATGCGCAAACTCCCGCAGACACCAGCCCAATTCCAAGTGTCTGCACAGCTACAGCGATAGTCACTGAGCTGTCATGGTGCCAATTTGTCATTTTGTCAGTGGAAATTTGTGATCACCTTTAGGGGGTGAGTAAGATCCCAAGTTCTACCTCAGCTGGAACAGGAATTGAACCCATAATGTTATGGGGGACTTTAACTTTACTAATATTGATTGGAATAGCTATAGCTCTAGCTCGTTAGAGGGGTCAGTTTTCGTACAAAGTGTGCAGGAAGGTTTTTTGACTCAGTATGTAGATAGGCCAACTAGAGGTGAGGCTACATTGGATTTGGTGCTGGGCAATGAGCCAGACCAGGTGTTAGGCTTGGAAGTTAGTGAACATTTTGGTGATAGTGACCACAATTCGGTTACGTTCACCTTAGTGATGGATAGGGATAGGCATGAAGCTGGGGGTAGTAGTTATAGCTGGGGGAAGGGTAATTATGAGGCCATCAGGAGAGAATTAGGGTGCATAGATTGGACTAGGAAACTACAGGGACTGGGAACATCTGGAATGTGGAGCTTATTCAAGGAGCAGCTGCTGCGAGTCCTTGATAAGTATGTCCCTGTCAGGCAAGGAGGAAATGGTCGAGTAAGGGAACCTTGGTGTACGAAAAAAGTTGATTCGCTGGTTAAAAGGAAAAAGGAGGCTTATGTCAGGATGAGGCTTGAAGGCTCAGTTAGTGCAATGGATAGCTATAGATTAGCCAGGAGGGAGCTAAAGAGTGAATTGAGGAGAGCTAAGAGGGGACACGAGAAGACTTTGGCTGATAGGATTAAGGAGAATCCTAAAGCTTTCTTTAGATATGTTAAGAATAGAAGATTGGTTAGGACAAGATTAGGGCCAGTCATAGACAGCAGTGGGAAGTTGTGCGTGGAGCCTGAAGAGATTGGAGAGGCACTGAATAAATATTTCTCTTCGGTATTCACGCAGGGTGATGTAAATGTAGTTATGGAGAACACTGAGGTACAGGGTTGCAAACTGGAAAGTATTGAAGTAGATAGGGAGGATGTGCTAGATATTCTTGAGGGTTTGAAGTTGGATAAGTCCCCTGGGCCGGACGGGATTTACCCTAGGATTCTCTGGGAGGCAAGAGAGGCGATTGCAGAGCCTCTGGCTCTGATCTTCAGGTCGTCGTTGGTTACGGGTGTGGTTCCGGAGAACTGGAGGATAGCGAATGTGGTCCCATTGTTCAAGAAGGGGAAGAGAGACCTTCCAGGGAATTATAGGCCAGTGAGTCTTACTTCTGTTGTGGGCAAAGCATTGGAGAGAATTATTAGGGATAGGATTTATAGTTATTTAGAGAGAAATGAATTGATTGGGGATAGTCAGCATGGTTTTGTGAAGGGTAGGTCGTGCCTTACTAACCTCATTGAGTTTTTTGAAAAAGTGACCAAAGAGGTGGATGGGGGTAAGGTGGTTGATGTGGTATATATGGACTTTAGTAAGGCGTTTGATAAGGTGGCCCATGGAAGACTTCTGCAGAAAATGCAGATGTATGGGATAGAGGGTGATTTAGCTAATTGGGTTAGGAATTGGCTAGCAGATAGAAGACAGAGGGTGGTGGTTGATGGGAGATATTCATCGTGGAGTTCGGTGACAAGTGGTATACCTCAGGGGTCTGTTTTGGGGCCCCTGCTGTTTGTAATTTTTATAAATGATCTGGATGAGGGTATTGAAGGATGGATTAGTAAATTTGAAGATGACACTAAAGTCGGTGGAGTGGTAGATAGTGAAGAGGGGTGTTATAGTTTGCAGAGAGACTTGGACAAGTTGCAGAGCTGGGCCGAGAGGTGGCAAATGGAGTTTAATGTGGAAAAGTGTGAGGTAATGCACTTTGGCAGGAATAATAAATGTGTAGAGTATAGGGCTAATGGTAGGATTCTTAATAGTGTTGATGAACAGAGGGATCTTGGTGTATATGTGCATAGATCCCTGAAAGTAGGCAGTCAAGTCGATAAGGTTGTTAAGAAGGCATATGGAGTCTTAGCTTTTATTGGTAGGGGGATTGAATTTCGGAGCCGCAACGTCATGTTGCAACTGTACAAAACTCTAGTGCGGCCGCACTTGGAGTATTGTGTGCAGTTCTGGTCCCCACATTATAAGAAAGATGTGGAGGCATTGGAGAGGGTACAGAGGAGGTTTACCAGGATGTTGCCTGGTATGGAGGGCAGGTCCTATGAAGAGAGGTTGAAGGATTTGAGGTTGTTTTCGTTAGAAAGGAGGCGGCTAAGAGGGGACCTTATCGAAACATATAAGATGATTAGAGGTTTAGATAGGGTGGACAGTGATAGCCTTTTTCCTAGGATGGAGAAAGCTAGCACGAGGGGACACAGCTTTAAATTAAGGGGTATGAGTTATAGGACGGATATCAGAGGTAGGTTCTTTACTCAAAGAGTGATTAGGGAGTGGAATGCCCTGCCTGCAGCTGTTGTAGATGCGCCAAGTTTGGTGGCGTTTAAGAGGTTAATTGATAAGTATATGGAAGAGAAGGGAATGGTTTAGTTTGGAGGGGCATTGCTTTTTATTTTGGTCGGCACAACATCGAAGGCCGAAGGGCCTGTTCTGTGCTGTAATGTTCTATGTTCTATGTAATTCTGAGCCAGATACAAGCTAATTGGCCCCCTTTCCTAAATCTCATGTTATCAATTTAGTGATTGTGCAGGATCACTTTATTTGAATACTTAGCCCTGTAGAAAGCAGGACCCTGAGTGGGTACTATAGTACTCCCCGGGTAAAGGAACTCCAGTACTTTTGGGACAACGGCATAGATTGGAAAATTAATTGAGCTCACTTATAGCTCGTTCATGCCATCTCGTGGCAAAGATTTATTACTGCATCAATATGAACTCTCATACCACATTAAGCAACAAGTTTGGGTTAGTGGGAGGTTAGGTGGATTGGTCATGCTAAATTGCTCCTTTGGGGGACTAGCTAGGTAAATTTCCTGCTGCCTCAGGAAAGCAGTCAACAAAATTAAGCACATGCACCCTCGACATACTCTCTTTCACCAGGAAAAAGATACAAAAGTCTAAGGGCAAAAAACCAACTGACTCAAGAGCAGTTTCTTCTCTGTTGCCTTCAGAAATAGTCCTACCCCTGCAGTAAACTGATCTTTCTTTCAGCCTTTGGGGTAACTGTAACATTATATTCCGCACCCTCTCCTTTCCTTTGTACTCTATGAATGGTATGCATTGTCTATGTAGTGCATAATTCATGTGACAATAATAATTTAATTAAATTATTTCTCGTGAGATAGAGAGAGATATTAGTGTTAATGGGCTTACTCTAACATCAGAGGTAAAATTCTTAAGGGTGTACAGGAGCAGAGCAACCTATGCATAATTCTTTAAAGCTGGCATGGTAGGTGGAGAGGGTATTTGGTAAAGCATATGTTATTCTGGGCGTTATTAATAGGGGATATAGTGCAAAAGAGCAAAGAGGTTATGCCCAACTTATAGAAGACATTTGTTTGGTCTTAGTTGGAATATTGTGAACAGTTCTGGGTGCCACACTGGAGGAATGATGGGAACTCATTGGAGAGTGTGGAGAAAAGGTTCCAGGAATGAAAAACTTCAGTCATGAGCATCAATTGGAGAAGTTGGAGAGAAGAGAGCTAAGAGGACGGTGGCACAGTAGTTAGCACCAGGGACCCAGGTTCAGTTCTGACCTCAGGTCACTGTTTGTGCGGAGTTTGCATGTTCTCCCCGTGTCTACTTGGGTTTCCTCTGGCTGCTCTAGTTTCTTACCACAGTCCAAAGATATGACTGTTAGGTTGATTGGGCATGCTAAATTGATCCTAGCTCAAGGAGAGTAGCAGGGTAAATGTGGGGTTACGGGAATAGGGTGGGATTGTGGTCAGTGTAAACTTGATGGCCCAAATGGCCTCTTTCTGCGTGGTAGGCATTCTGTGAAAAGCTAAAAGGAGATTTGATAGAGATGTGTATAATCATAAGGGGACTTTAAAAGGAATTTTCTGAGGTGTCCCTCTGTGGGGGGTGGAGGGGGGGGTTCTTGATCTCACCAATACAGAGACAACAAAAGATAGCATGTAATTAAAGAGCAAACAGAAGTTTATTGCTAATGCATGCATTAGGAGAAAAGATAATCAGCAAGCATTGGCTACGTTTTCTGACATCAATTTATACAGATGTGTGAGATTAGATTCTTCTGAACACTTGGATTCCCGTCCAGCTTGTCACCCAACTAGAGGGTCCAATTACCATATCACACATATATACCTTAGCCAAACATGCTCTACCTGTCAGCAAAATTAGGAGCCCATTAGTCCATAGCACCTGAAAGTTCTTCCCTCATTACTAAGAAACCTATCTATGCAAATCCAGTAGATTCAAGGATATCGTTATCACCTATAAATCTGAATTGGTAAGGGAGTCAATTCCTCTCCCTATATCCAGCCTCATTATCATCATGAGAAACTCAACCTCATTAATCATGAACTAATGCAATCCTGTACATTCCAAAGTTCTGATTAAATTGCCGCTGCCTGACTCAAGCTGATAAGAAGAATTACTCTTTCTATACCCCATTGTCTCAAAAGAATTTGGTCTGTCTATTACTAATTCTCATCATGCTGGGCAGTTAAATTAGCTGTTGGCCAAGTTTTATAAGAAGGAATGCAGTTTAATTTCATAGTACTTGGTCACATTGTGATTTTACAGCACAACATCGAAGGCCGAAGGGCCTGTTCTGTGCTGTATTGTTCTATGTTCTATGTTCTATAATATCCTTGCGTATAGTATTTGGCACATGGTGAATCTTTATTCCATATATAAGGTACATATAAGGTTATACAAGGTTAAATCTTAACCTTATTATAGTAAATTTGAAACAAGGGGCTTAAGTTTATATAAGTTTTATATTGTTTATATTGTTCTCCTTCAGGGCTAGAACGAGTAGGTAGGAAGAAACTGATTTTGCCTGTAAAACCATCAAGAATGAGAGGGCACAGATTTTAAGCTATTTGCAAAAGAAGAAAATGTGATGTGAGAGGAAGCTTTTTCACAAAGCGAGCGGTTGGGGTGTGGAATGCACTGCCTGGAAGTATGGTGGAGGCAGATTCAATCAAAACTTTCAAGAGAGCATTGGATGATTATTTGAAAAGAAACAATATGCTGGGGTATGGGGAAAAGGCGCAGGAATGGTGCTAAGCCATGCAAGAAAATGCTTACATGGTGGCGAGCTAGTGTCAAAATGGGCCAAATGGCCTCTTTCTGCATACAGCATAAGAGCAAAATTTATTAGTGTCACATGGAGACTTAAATTAACACTGTAAAGAAATTACTGTGAAAATACCCCAGTCTCCACACTTAGTGTAGCTTGTTTGAGTACACTGACGAAGAATTTAACATGGCCAATGTACCTTTCCAGCTCCGCAAAGATAGTGACCCAAGCTGGGAATTGAAAGAGGATCCTTAGCGCTGGTAGGCAGCAGTACTAACCATTGTGCTGTGATGGAGCTGTATAAAATTCTCATTAGGCCAAAACCTAAGGGTGTGGTTGCACGAGGGAATGTGCAAAGAAGATTCACCAGGATGTTGCCTGGGCTGGAGAGATACTGGTTAGGCTGCGGTTATTTTCCTTAGCGCAGAGAAGGCTGAGGGGGGGAACCTGATCAAGGTGTGCTAAATTATGAGGGATGTAGATATGGCAGATAACAAGGAACTTTTCCCCTTAGCAGAGGGGTCAATAACAAGGGGGTATAGAGATAAGGGGCAGGATATTTAGAGAGGATTTGAGAAAAAAACTTTTTTAACCCAGAAGGTGGTGGGAATCTAGAACTTACTGCCTGAAAGGATGATAAGAGGTGGGAACCCTCACAACAGCTGCATGGCAGCGCAGTGATTAGCACTGCTGCCTCATAGCGCCCAGGACCTGGGTTTGATTCCAATATTGCTCAACTATGTGGAGTTTACAGGTTCTCCCCGTGTCTGGATAAAATAAATTACTGTGTATGCTGAAATCTGAAACTAAAAGAGAAAATGCTGGGAAATCTCAGCAGGTCTGTTAGGAGAGAAACGAGCTGGTACATCATCTCTAATGTCTTTAGCAGGTTAGCTGTAAAAGACTCGCATTCTAATCAGTATTCTGCGTATGCCTTTTATATGCTCTGTTTGAGACCAGAACTCTCCACTCACCTGATGAAGGGGCAAAGCTGAAAGCTTGTGGGTTTACTATCAAATAAACCCGTTGGACTTTAGCCTGGTGTTGTGAGACTTCTTACTGTGTGAGTGACAGGGACTAGTGCTTGTGTGAGTGGAAAGAGGGGAGGTGGGATAAGGGGGTGGAGCGTTGCTACTGGCGACTGATTTGAGTGACAGGAGCTGCTAATGGAGGCAGGGGTGGGGCGTTGCCACTAGCGACTGGTCGAGTGACATGTGCGGATGCTGGGGCGATTTCACTGGGGAGGGGATGCTGGGGGCGGGGCGTTGCCACTAGCGACCAGTTGAGTGACATGTGCGGATGCTGGGGCGATTTCACTGGGGAGGGGATGCTGGGGGCGGGGCGTTCCACTAGCGACCGGTCGAGTGACATGTGCGGATACTGGGGCAATTTCACTGGGGAGGGGATGCGGGGCGCGGGGCGTTGCCACTAGCGACCGGTCGAGTGACATGTGCGGATACTGGGGCAATTTCACTGGGGAGGGGATGCTGGGGGCGGGGCGTTGCCACTAGCGCTGGTCAAGTGACATGTGCGGATACTGGGGCAATTTCACTGGGGAGGGGATGCGGGGGGCGGGGCGTTGCCACTAGCGACCGTCGAGTGACATGTGCGGATACTGGGCAATTTCACTGGGGAGGGGATGCTGGGGGCGGGCGTTGCCACTAGCGACCCGTCGAGTGACATGTGTGGATACTGGGGCAATTTCACTGGGGAGGGGATGCTGGGGGCGGGGCGTTGCCACTAGCGACTGGTCAAGTGACATGTGCAGGTGCTGGGGCGATTTCACAGGGGAGTGGGGCGTTACTGGGGGGGCGGGGCGTTACTATTGGCGACTAGTGTGAGTGACAGGAGCTGGTGCAAACTGACAGAGGACGGAGGGCTGGGGGCGGGGCTGGTTGCTACTGGCGACCGATTTGAGTGAAAGGATTTGCTAATATGGAGAAACCGAGCGAGGGCGGGGCCGTGCTCACAGCGACAGATTTGAGTGACAGGTGCCGGGGCGGCAGGGCGGGGGCGGGGGAACAAGGAGGCTAGGGGCGGGGCGTTACTATTGGCGACCAGTGTGAGTGACAGGAGCTGGTGCGAGCTGATTGAGCGGTGTGGGCGGAGTGTTGATACTGGCGACCGATCCGAGTGACCGGTGCTGGGGCGAGCTGACTGAGGACTGGGGGCGGGGCGTTTCCACTGGCAACCGGTATGAGTGACAGATGTGGGTGCTGGGGCGAGCGGACTGTAGCCTGGGGACGGGCGTTTCCAATGGCAACCGGTATGAGTGACATGTGGGTGCTGGGACGAACTGACTGAAGGCTGGGGGGGCGGGGCGTTTCCATTGGCAACCGGTATGAGTGACAGATGTTGGTGCCGGGGCGAGACGACTGCGGGCTGGGGGCGGGGCTGGTTGCTACTAGCGACCGGTTTGAGTGCTGCGATTGGTGACTGAGGGGAGGAGGCGGGGCGTTGCCACTGGCGACCACGTTGAGTGACAGGAGAGGGAGAGCTGTCACGTGAATTGACGGTCGGGAGCAAGTTGGTAACTGGCTGTCGCTTGGAGGAAGGTGAAGGAGCATCTTTGGGAAAGCAGCCGCCGCCCGTTAGATCTCAGCCCCTTCACCGGGGAAGGGCAGTTTGTGGGGGGTGGGAAAGTGGGGGAATAAAGAGTGTAGAATGCAATAAACACAATTCCACCCGGAGAGACACAGCCGCAACTGTTGGACGGTAAGGACAAGGTTGGGCCCGGCTTGGCTAGGCCCGGCCACCGGCATTGCAGCAGGGCCATTGGGGCTGGTGCAGCAAGCAAGGGAGCAAAGGGCAGCCACTGGGAGGGCAGGTCCACCACCCACTCAGTGCAGGGCAGCTGCAACTTGCAAAACCAGGCCGTCAACACAAGTGCAATTAACAGCGGCACAAAATGTAGAGGATTGAGGTGAACATGTTTGCATTTTTTAGCGGAAAAACCCCGCCTGAAACAGGTGGCAACTGGGGCATTCTCCTCAATGCAATTGCAGATTAATGCAATATTCACCTTGTGCATATTTACACCTGGAGAATAATGCATGCTTAATATTGTATGGATTAAACTTCAATTGGATGTGTTTTTATATGTGTTTTTATATATATATTAAATAAACGTATTTATACTTGTGTACATATTTGTACTTATGCATAGTTATGTGTACATATTTGTACTTTAATATGCATATTTATGTACACTAGAAATGCATTTGCACTTATACATTGTTTAAATATGAATGTGTACGAGATACACTAATTTAAAATGCATTAGTACTTTATGCATACTTGCACTTAAATATGCATACTTGCACTTAAATATGCATACTTGCACTTAAATATGCATACTTGCACTTAAATATGCATACTTGCACTTAAATATGCATACTTGCACTTAAATATGCATACTTGCACTTAAATATGCATACTTGTACTTAAATATGCATACTTGCACTTAAATATGCATACTTGCACTTAAATATGCATACTTGCACTTAAATATGCATACTTGCACTTAAATATGCATACTTGCACTTAAATATGCATACTTGCACTTAAATATGCATACTTGCACTTAAATATGCATACTTGCACTTAAATATGCATACTTGCACTTAAATATCAATGTTTGTCCATTTAGATATACATATTTAAAGTTAGTGTCACAAGTAGGCTTACATTAACACTGCACTGAAGTTGCTGTGAAAATCCCCTAGTCACCATACCCTGCCTGTTTGGGTACAATGAGGAAGAATTTAGTGTAGCCAATGCAGCTAACCAGTACATTTGTACTTAAATATTTTTATTTGTGTACATTGGAAATGCATGTTTGTATTTAAATATAAATAGTTATGTGTACCTTACTTATACATTTGTATATGGGTATAATTTTGTTATTTATTCTTTTCCATCATTCATTTGTGGGATGTGGGTGTCACAGGTTGGGCCAGCATTTATTGCCTGTCCCTAATTAACAAGGTTACAGTGAGCTTCCTTAAATCACTGCAGTTCATGTAGAAATACCCACAGTGCTGTTTTGGGAGGGAGTTCCTGGATTGTGAACTGTGATGGTGAGGGAAGGGCAATATATTTCGAAGTCAGGGTGGTGAGTGACTTGGAGAGGAATTTGCAAGTGGTGGTGTTCCCATATGTCTGCTTCCCTTGTCCCTCTAGATGTTAGTGGTCTTTGTTTTAGAAGGTGCTGTCAGAGAAATCTTGCTGAGTTCCTGCAGTGCAATTTGTAGATGGTGCACACTTGCCACTGTTTGTTAGTTGTGGATGTTTGTGAATGGGTACTGATCATATGGGATCCTGGATGGTGTCAAACCTCTTGTATGTTATTGGAGCTACAGTCATCCAAGTAAGTGGAGAGTATTCTACATTCTTAACTTTGATTTGATACTCTTAACTTGTGCCTTATAGATGATGGGCAAGCTTTGGGGAATCAGAAGACAAGTTACACACTGCAGGATTCCAAGAATCTGGCCTGCTCTTGTATTTATATAGTTAGCCCAATAAAGTTTCTGATCAGTAGCAATTCCCATGATGTTGATCATGGGGAAATCAATAATGGTAATGCTATTGAATGTCAAGAGATGATGGTTAGATTCTCTTTTGTTGGAGATGATCATTACCTGAGCTTATGTAGTGTGAATATTGCTTTCCACTTGTCAACCCAAGCTTAGATATTATCCAAGCCTTGTTGCATTTGGAGATGGACCGCCTCCTTATCTGAGGAATTGTGAATGGGGCTGAGCATTGTGCAGACATCCCCATTTCTGACCTTGCAATGGAGGAAGGACATTGAAGAAGCAGCTGAAGATGGTTGGGTCTAGGACACGACCCTGCAGAACTCAGTAAGAGGTCTGACAACACCAATTTTAAATCCAACCGATTTATTTGATAGTAAACTTGCAAGCTTTTGGCCTTTGTAGCCTTTTGCCTGACGAAGGCTACAAAGGCCAAAAGCTTGCAAGTTTACTATCAAATAAATCGGTTGGATTTAAAATTGGTGTTGTCAGACCTCTTACTGAGTTTACCCCAGTCCAACGCTGGCATCTCTACATCATGCCTGCAGAACTTCTGCAGTGATGTCATGGAGCTGAGATGATAGACCTTCAACAATCGTAACCATCTTTCTTTGATCTAGGTATGCCTCCAGTTTTAATAGGGCTCCTTGATGCCACATGTGATCAAATGTTACTTTGATGTCAAAAGCAGTCTCTCTCTCTCTCACACCTCTGGTGTTTAGCTGTTTTGCCCGTGTTTGAACCAAGATTTCATTGATGTCAGGACCTGAGTTATTTTAGTGGAACCTAAACTGAGTGTCACTGAGCATGTTGTTGGTCAGCAAGTTTTTTTCTATTCATTTGTGGGACATGGTTGTCACTGGCTGACCAGCATTTATTGCCCATCCCTAGTTGCCCTGTTCCAGCACATTGCTTTGACTTTGGAATCACGTGTAGGCCAGACCTGGTAAAGACAGCAGACTTCTGCCGCCCACTGGATAACACTGTTGATGACCCCTTCCATTACTTTACTGATGATTGAGAGTAGACCAATAGGTAATTGGTCAGGTTAGATTTGCCTGCCTTTTGTGTGCAGGACATATCTGAGCAGTTTTCCACATTGTCAGGTAGATGCTAGTGTTGTAGCGGTACTGGAACACTTTGGCTGGGAATTGCAGCAGGTTCTGGAGCAGAAGTCTTGAGTGCTATTGCTGGAATATTGTTAGTGCCCGTAGCATCTGCACTATCCAGTGCCTTTGGCTGTTCCTTGAAATCATGTGGAGTGAATCGAATTGGCTGGCCCCTGAGAGGTTGGAGACGTAGGGAGGATCCCAAGATGGATCATCCACTCGGCACTTCTGGCTGAAGATTTTTGCGAATGCTTCAGCATTATCTTTTGCACTGATGTGCTGGGCTTTCCCATCAACGAGGATGGGGAAATATGTGGAGTAGTTCCCTCCAATGGTGGTTTAATTGTCCACCACCATTCACGACTGAGAAGCCTAGAGGAAAGTGCAAGACCTTGGAATGAATGTCCACAGATCCAAACTCTAATCCTGAAGCTAATAGGACAGCTATAGTATAATATGCTTGGGTGGCATGGTAGCACAGTGGTTAGCCCTGCTGCCTCACAGTGCCAGGGACTTTTATCTGATTCCCAGTTTGAATCACCATCTGTACAGAGCCTGCATTTTCTTCCCATGTCTGTGTGGGTTTCCTTTGGATGTTCCGGTCTTCTCCTACGTTCTAAAAGATGTGCATTGACCTGAACTGTGGCAACCAGAGGAATTTCCCAGTAACTTCATTGCAGGGTTAATATAAGCCTCAATTGTGACTAGTAAATAAAGTTTCTTATCAACCTTTAAAGCTTTTTTCAATAATCTACAAAGGCAAATGGATCTTTTCATTTGTTAGCTGAGGCTTAGAATATAAGAGCAAGAAGGTTAGGCTAGGACTATATGAGACAATTGTTCAAGCCCACGACTTGGGTAATGTGCATTTTTGATAATGTCGTTACAGAAAGGATACATTACAGAGGTCACAAGAGGAGATTTCAGAGGACATTGCCAAGTCTGAAAAAATTGCAACTGTGGGGAAAGTTTGGATAGGTTGAGATTGTTCTTGGAGCACACAAAGCCAAAGGAAGATGAGATTGAGATGCACAAAACTGTGATTGGCTATGGAGAGGGTCTATGTACTTGAGTAGAGAGGTCAGTGATGAGGGGTCATGGATTTAAGGTAATGGGTAGAAGGATTAGAGGGCTGATGAGGAAATATGTTTTCACCTGAGTGGGTTATGGGGACTGGAATTATGTCTGAAAGGATAGTACAGGCAGAAATTCTCAGTGCATTTAAAAAAAAGTCTGTGTACGCACTTGCAATGCCATAACCTGCAGATGTAGGAAAGTGAGGTTAGTCTGGGTGACTTGTCCAGCACAGACACAATGAGTCAAGCGGCAGTGTTCTGTGTCCTTAACATTTTATGATTCTGTAATTTTAGGATTAACTCTACGTCTCTCCCTCTCTCCGTAGAGCCTTTCTGACTTGCTGAGTCTTCCCGACTTTTGCAGTATTTTGTGGCTTTCTTGAGGATTTGATAGATGAGTTGACGAACTCAGTTTTAGAATTGCAAGAATATAATTTATTATTTCTAGAGGTTAAATCAGATTGAGCATTTAGAAACGGATTGTTTACTAAGTGATCACGAATATTGAAATTGTGATTTTTGTGATGTTACTCGGGAGAACTGTGATATTAAATTCATGTTAATGCAGCTATCAGATGCTGTGATAACTGGTCATATGGCAGGCATCTGGGGGAAAAAGAGGGGCTGTTGCCTGGTAAGGCAACTCTTCTTCAATTGAAGAATGGCTTTTGGAGATCAGTGGAAGAATAGAACTATGTACTTTCTGACTGGAGCTTAACTCTAATATTGGAGGTTTTGAGATCGTTAAAATGTCATGAACGTAACATTGTCAATCATCATCGACTGTCCCTCATTTCGGGTGGTGCAGTAGTTAGTGCTGCAGCCTCGCAATGCCAGGAATCTGGGTTCAATTCAGGCCTCATGGAGTTTGCATGTTCTCTCCATATCTGTTAGTTTCCTCCCACAGTCTGAAAATATGCAGGTTAGGTTGGTTGTCCATGCTAAATTGCACCTCAGTGTCAGGGGGATTAGCTGTTTTCAATTGTCGGAAAAGCCCATCCGGTTCACTAATGTCCTTTAGGGTAGGAAATCTGTCATTTTTACCCAGTCTTGCCTGACTCTAGATCCACAGTAAAGTAGTTGACTCTCAACTGGGATGGGCAATAAATGCTGGCCAGCCAGCGACTCCAGTGTTCCATGAATGAATAAAAAAAGTAAATGCATGGAGTTATAGGGATGGGATAGATCCTGGTTGGGAGTGTCTTTGATGCAGACTCGATGGGCCAAATGGCACTGTCGTAATTCAGGAATGGTGTTGACTCAAGACTTGCATGTTCTGCTATGGTTCTTCATGCCAGAACATATTGCTTTTGCAGGGGAGCTGATGTAGACACGACAGGATGAATGGCCTTCTCTGGTTCTTGAAATGCTAGAACATAGGATCAAGAAGCCAGAAATTATCCTTCAGTTGTACAAAGCCCTGGTTAAGGCAAATCTGGAGTAACTGTGAAGAGTTTTGGACACTATATCTTGAGAAGAACGTATTGGCCTTAGGAGTGTATCATAGATTATCCAGAATGATACTTGGACTGCAAGAGTTAAGCTACAAGGCAAGATCAAACAAACTCCGATTATATCGGATTTTCTTGTGTGTGAAGAGGTGGGGAATTTTTCTCATTGCAGTTCTCTGGATATTTAGGAGAACAGATGGGGTAGGTTGGGAGAAACTAGTTTGTTATTTAGAAACTGGAATCGGATGGGGAAGGCGCTAGTCCAATAATTAGCCTGACAGCATGGTGGGTAGCTCTCAGGCGGCACAGTAGTTAGCACTAATGCCTCACAGTGCCCTGGTCCCAGGTTCAATACCAGTGACAGTGTGGAGATTGCGCATTCTGCCTGTGTCTGGTTTGCCTCTGGGTGCTCCAGTTTCCTCCCACAGTCCAGAGATTTGTCGGTTAATAGATTAACGTCACAAAATTGCCAGTTAGTTTTCCCAGGTACATAGGTTAGGGGATTAGAGGGATTACGGGAATAGTATAGGAGGATGAGCCTGGTTAGATGCTCTGTCAGAAAGTCGGTGCAGACTTGATGGACTAAAAGCCTCCTTTTCCACAGTCAGGATTCTATGAGACCTGTTGAAAGTGAAATTTGGAAACGTTTTCTCCCATGTTGTGTAGGAAGTTCTGACCACACTCCTGCAAATGGTGATTGATAGCTGATTAATTGTTAATTTTAAAACTGAGATTGGTAGAATGTTTTTCCTGCTAAAAATATTAAGTGGACTGAGAACCAAGAAGGCGTGTGGAGTTGGATCTAGTGGTGAGTGAATGGTCTACTCCTATTCCTACTTCTCCAGGTTACTTTTTTTCAGGTTTGTGATATTTATTATGAATAGCAAAAGGATACCACAGGCCCTGAATGTCCTAGTGAAATCTAACCAGAAGTAAATATCTGTTATTTTAATAGTTATCAGCAGGCATAGGTTTCTTGCTGAAATATTGTGATTTTGGGAAGAGGAACGTAAACTGTATTGTTGTTGCAATATGTATGTAGAATTATCTGTCAATATAGGAGTAACCACTACAACGACTGACGTGGCAACTCTAATGTAGCGTGATGTTTGTTACTTGTAATGGCTGTCCCTTTTTGATAAGATAACCTGTGGTGTTACTGACAATGACTCAGAGACTATGCTGTTTCGTAACAATTGAGATTTTTCCAACAGTGTGAGAGCAGAGTGCTGCACTGGACAAGGTGTATTCGTTACAAATTTGGTTCGATTGATGTCACTATGAGATGAAGTGCTTTTGGGTTTGTTTTTGTCAGAGAAATGTCACCAGCAGCGAGTGGTTTTGTTCACTTGTAGTCATTTTAGCACACTGCAAGTAAACATCGCAAAAGAAACCAATTGTCAAAACTGTTAATGTTTTGGCTTATAGCTCAATTGACCTGAGTGCATGTGCTGGCTATTGGGGTGGCAGGGTGACCCAGTGGTTAGCACTGCAGCCTCACAGCATCAGGGAGCTGGGTTCATTTCTGGCCTTGAGGTCACTCTATGTGTGGAGTTTGCACATTCTCTGTGTGGATTTCCTCCGGCTGATTCCCTCTGATTAATTTAAAATTTTACTTGTGTCACAAGTAAGGCTTATATTAACATTGCAGTGAAGTTACTGTGAAATTCTGCTTGACGCCATATTCCAGCATCCATTCGGGTCAATACACTTCCTGCACTTCTTTTTAGACTGTGTGAGGAAATCAACTCACTCGGAAGAAACTTGCACACACGGGGAGAATGTGCAAACTCCACACAAATCACCCAAGCCCAGAATCAAACCCGGGTCTCTGGCGCCGTGAGGCAGCAGTGCTAACCACCGTGCCATCCCTAAGAATTCTAACTGAAAGATGGAATTGAACCACTCTGTTGCGAAACAGCTGCAAATTTGAAACCTGCACACCAGACCACTGAGGGTCACCTAGGCAGTCCAGAGATGTGCAGGTTAGGTTGATTGGCCATGCTAAATTCATCCTAGTGTCAGGGTGGGGGTGTTAGCAGGGTAATTATGTGGGGTTATGGGAATAGGGCCTGGATGGGATTGTGGTCGTTATAGACTTGATGGGATGAATGCCCTGTAGGTCTCTATGGTGATGGACTTCTGTGATCTGTGGAATGGATACTCTCAGTACAGTGTCTAATTTGCATTGTGGAAATTGCAGCTAATCAGTTTGAGAGCCATTGATTATGTACACAATGCAATGACTTATACCCTTGAACTGTACTTGGCATAATTGCAGCCACGCTGGTGATAGAACTTAAAACCTTTTTTGTATTTTAACATTTGCAGGACTAAAGGATCAAGAGGCTAACACACAAGGAACCAAGGGAAGGCGAGAGAGACAGTGGTGAAATTTTAATGTAAGTAAACTTAGCTGTGAACTCTTATTTGTGGAAGTTATTGGCTGAACGCTGAAAATATTTTCTTCCTAACGTCCTAAGTACTTTCTGTCTGTGAAGCTGGACTCATTAGGGTAACTTGGGAATGGAAGGGGAGAGTGAGGTGCAAGTTATTTGTTACGCAGCATCACTACCAAGTTTGATGATAAGGTGCATAGCATAATGGATTTTGAGCTTTTTTTAACCAGAAAATCCATGGGAAGCACAATGCTTAGCACTGTTGCCTCACAGCGCCAGGGATCTGTGTTCGATTCAAGCTTCTGGTGACTCTCTATGTGGAGTTTGCATGTTCTCTCCGCTGGCTTCCTCCAGGTGCTATGGTTTTATAGACATAAAATCCTAACAGCACAGAAGGACCCTGTACTGACCACATCCCACCCCAAATCCTATTTCCGTAAACCCCACATTTATCCTGCTAAACCTTTTGATACCAGAATCAATTGACTATGGCCAATCAACCTAACCTGCACATCTGTGATACTGAAAAAGGAAACCAGAGCACTCAGGAGAATGTGCAAACTCCCCACACAGACAGTGACTCAAGGCCAGAATTGAATCTGGATCCCTGGTACTGTGAGGCAGCAGTGCTTAGCACTGTGCCATACTCCCACTCTCCAAAGATGTGCAAGTGAGCTTGATTGACTGTAGTAAATTGCCTCATACGTGACGTGGGATTAGCAGGGTAAATACGTGTGGTTATGAGTTTAGGGACAAGTGGAATTTCTGGCAGTGTAAGCTAGCCAATCCCTGCTGCAGAGATTCTACGTTGAGAGAGTGGTGTCAAGGTATTAGCAAGCCCCTTCAAGCATCTTTCAGGGGCCATGTTCTATGATACTGAAGCAGTCAGTTGATGTATGTAAATGGCTGTTATCCCTGAGTTCATGTCGCAACAAAGGGTCTTTTGTCTGACAGGAATAACTTTGTTTTGGGCACAAGTGATTGAGCAAGAGTTTTTAAATTTTTAATTGCAGCAGTGTCACAGTGGAGCTGTCTGATAAACTTGCACGTAGCTTGGGTTTCTGCAAACTTGAGCTGATCAGACTTGACCTTCATCACGAGGCGGTGGACTCCCGAGAGGTAACAAAACCTGACTACCAAACCTATAATTAGACCAATATGATGGGGTCTAATGACATACATTCTGAGCTTATCCTGTTGTTAACCATCTGTTACCTGCAAGGGTCATGCGTCTTAACGGCTCAGTTTATTCCTAAATTATATAAACTCAGGTAGCACGTCACTGTTCCACAGGCAGGGTCCAATAGGTGAATGGGCAAAAATTAACCATCGCCTTTCTTAGAACCATAGAGTCCCTACAGTGCAGAAGTAAACCATGGAGCCTATTGAGTCTGCCCAGACTCTCTAACAGAATATCTTATCGAGACCCATCCTCCAATCCCATTCACTTAACCCCACACATTTACCCTACTAATCTCCCTAACCTTCACATCTTTGGACACTTGAGCAATTTAGCACAGCCAATCCACCTAAACTGCACATCTTTGGATACTAAGGGGCAGTTTAGCACAGTCAATCTTGTACAAAGACGGTACGGTGGCACAGTGGTGAGCACTGCTGTCAGACAGCACCAAGGGCCAGCGTTGATTCCCGGCTTGGGTCATTGTCTGCATAGGTTCCTTCCAGGTGCTCCGGGTTCCTCCTACAATCCAAAGATGTGCCGGTTGGTTGATTGGCCATGCTGAATTGCTTCTTGATGTCCTGGGATGTGTAGGTTAGAGTGTGCAATTGTGGGGATAGGGCCTGCCGTGGGATTGTTGTTGGTACGGACTCGATAGGACGAACGGCCTCTTTCTGCGTTGTAGGTTTTCTATGATCTTTACTTCATGCACAATGCATGATCATCCAATACTGATACTGCATGATTTAATCTTTGTGGCTATATTTTTTTGACTAAGACTATCCGTCTTCTCTTTGGAATTGTCTATTCCAATGTGTTGAAGATGCTCAGTCGTTGAATCTATCCAACACGCAAATTGAAAGATTTCTTTTGTGGGAATGAGATGGGCAATAAGGGAACTAAGGGATATGGGATAATGAGGAAAAATGGAGGTGAAGTCATAATCATGTTGAACGGCAATGTAGGCTTGAAGGGCCAAGTAGCCCATTGCAGTGGCTATTTCTTAATGTTCTGGGACATTTATGTTCACATCTTACGTGGTTTGCCCTGAAGTTCTTTTGTCTGAGGATAAATTGAAATATTCAACTTTTCTCCATGCGCATCAGCCTCTTATTCTAGGTAGAAGATTTTGGTGGCTATCAGCAGTTGCCATTTTGTTTAATCTGTTAACAGGGTAAAAGAAAAATCCTTTTTTCTTGCAAGGTTTTTGGAGGCCAGGATGAGGAATGGAACATCTCAGTGAAAAACCATTTCTCACAGAATCCCTACAGTGCAGAAGGAAGCCATTCGACCAGTTGAGTTTGCACTGACCGCAATCCCACCCAGGCCCTATCCCCATAAACACAAGTATTTACCCTGCTAATCCCCCTGACACACAGAGGCAAAATAGCAAAGCCAGTTAACTTAATCCACACACCTTTAGACTGTGGGAGGAAATCAGAACACTTGGAGGAAAAACACGCAGATTCAGGAAAAACGTGCAAACTCCACACAGGCAGTCACCCGAGGCCAGAATTGAACCTGGGTCCTTGACGCTGTGAGGCAGCAGTGCAAATCTGAAATTATAATGGGATGGCAAGGTGGTACAGTGCTGCCTCACAATGCCATGGACCTGGGTTCAGCCCTGTGTGGAGTTTGTATGTTCTCCTTGTGTCCGTGTGGATTCTCTCGAGGCAAGGAGAGCTCTGGTTTCACCCCACAGTCCAAACATCTGCAGGTTAGTTTGATTGACCATGCTAAATTGCTCCTTAAATAAATTCAAGGATATGTGAGTTGGGTGGATTTGTCTTGGTAAATGCGTGGGAATAAGGTGACGGGAAGGGGCCTGCTGCTTCAGGGAATCGGTGAGATTCATTGAATCGTATGGTCTCTTTCTGCGCTGTAGGGATTGTTATGAAAGAAAGTTTGGCATTTATATCATGCCTTTTGTAACTATGAACATCTCAAAGTGCTTTACAGACAATGAGGCAATTTTGAAATATGATTAGTGTTATCTGTAGGAACAGTGTAACCAATCTGCATACAGCAGCAACAATATCATTTTGTTTTGGCCATGCTGATTGAGGGATAAGCATTGGCCAGTGCTCCAGGCTACTCTGCCTTTGTTTAAAATAGTGTAATGGTATTTTTTTTACAGCTGATGGGAAGATTGGGCTGTGGCTTGATGTCTCAGTGCAGCGGTCCCTCAATACCATCAGATTTGATTATTGTTGTGCTTGAGTTCTGGAGTGGCTGTTGAACCCACTGCTTTTTGACACTGAGGCAAGAGTGCTACCAACTGAGCCACAGCTGGCATAGAAGTGCTTAAAAAATAGTCTGAACTTCAATTTTTATATGTATTAGTGACAATACAGTGACAAATATTATTCCTTGAGTGCTATACAGACAAAGCATACCGTTTATAAAGAAGGAAAGGAGACGGTGGAGAAATGTTACAGTCATAGTTAGGGTGTAGAGAAAGATCAACTTAATGTGAGGTAGGTCCATTCAAAAGTGGCAGCAGGGAAGAAGCTGTTCTTGAGTCGGTTGGTACGTGACCTCAGACTTTTGTATTGTTTTGGTGATGGAAGAAGGTGAAAGTGAGAATGCCTGGAGTCCTTAATTATGCTGGTTGCTTTGTTGAGGCAGCGAGAAGACAGAGTCAGTGGATGGAAGGCTGGTTTTTGTGATGGACTGGACTTTATTCACAACGCTTTGTAGCTTCTTGAGATCTTGGGCAGAGCAGGAGCCATACCAAACTATGATAAAATCAAAAAGAATGCATTCTATGGTGCACCTGTAAAATTTGGACAAACCAAATTTTCTTCGTCCTCTGAGAAAGTAGAGGCTTGATAGGTTTTCTTAACCATTGTGTTGGCGTGGGCGGGGGGAAACCAGGACAGGTTGTTGTTGATCTGAACACCGAAGAACTTGAAGGTCTTGACCATTTCTACTTCATATCCAAAGATATGATCAGGATTGGTGGGCCTTGAACTTTTCATCTGGTCAGTACTGTTGTGGTGCTTTGACTCAAATTGTGTGTGCAAATCCTGACAGTATTGTTGGTGATCTTTTATATCTGATGCTCTGTTTTCTGTTTGCAAAATTGCACAAGGCCTGCTGCTGTTTCCTTGAGAATGATTTTATTCCATCTTCTCGCTTCAGTTCAATTAGCAGGTGCGTTCCAAGTATATTTTTACTACCTGTGGCTCTGCCGTTTGAATTTTGCACTTGCCTCAGCCTCCTTCCGTCGCAGCTGGCGATTTTTAATACGAAAGCCATCTGTGCTTTCTGTATTTCTTTTTCCTCAGTCAACAATTATCCACATTGCGTTGAAGTTGCAGCTTAGATACCAGCCATTTGGCTCACCGGGCCTACGGTAGTATTCACACTCCAAATGAGACTCTAATCCTCTTAGCACGTTCTTCAATTTCTTTTTTTCTATCTTGTATCCTCTTAAAACGCACCTGTAAAGTTTACTTATTAGTGTCTCAAGTAGGCTTAAGTTAACACTGTTGTGAAGTTACTGCGAAAATCCCCTAGTTGCCACACTACGGCGCCTGTTCGGGTTATACTGAGGGAGAAATTAGCATGGCCACTGCACCTAACCAGCACAATTACTACACCAGTGGCACAATGGTTAACACTGATGCCTCACAGCACCAGAAACCCAGCTTTGATTCCCAGCTTAGGCCACCATCTGTGAGGAATTTGCACGTTCTCCCCATGTCTGCATGATTTCCTCCCAGTGCTCTGGTTTCCTCCCTCAGTCCAAAAGATATATTGATTAAGTAACAAATTTTACTTTGCACATTAGGGAATAGTTTTTTTTAAGAGAATATTCTAGGATAAGCCCTGAAAAGAGCCTTATATTTGCATATTTCAGATGAAAATTTTTTTGGCAATAAAATTTTACCTGGTGCTGAGCTTGATGTTGCGTTCTGAAATATTTTTATTTAGGCAATTATAGTGAACCAGCGGAAGTCCAGCTTGCTTTGCCTCAGCCCCTGTAATCCACTAAGCAGGATAATCATGATACATTTAATTATGACACGTCGATGTAAAGTGGGTTAACACCAGAAAATCTTTCCAATTGAACACAAATGGTTACAATTTAAAGGAGTTAAAACTAGCCAGATTAATTCCAGAACCTTGGAGTTAGATTTTGTAAGGTTGCTAAATAATTGACACAAGAGTCATAGAATCCGTACAGTGCAGAAGAGGCCGTTTGCACCAGCAGCAATCCCATCCAGGCCCCTATCCACGTAACCCCACGTATATATCCTAGCTAATCCCCCTGACACTAAGGAGCAATTTAGTATGGCCAATAAACCTAACCTGCACAATAGAATCCTACAGTGCAGAAGGGTCCCATCAAGTCTGTGCTGATACCAATTCCACCCAGACACTATCCCCTTAACACCATATGTTTACCCTAGCTATAGTCCCTGACAGTAAGGGGCAATTTACTATGGCCAATAAATCTAACCACATTTTTGGACTTGGAAAGGGGTGGGAGTGGAAACTGGAGGAAACACACATAGACACAGGGAAAATGTGCAAACTTCATACAGACGGTCACCCAAGGCTGGAATCGAATCCAGGTCCCTGGCACTGTAAGGCAGCAGTGCTAACCACTATGCCACTACATTATGCTGGAATGCCCTTCCAGAAGGAAGAAGAAGGCACATGTGCAATGTGAGGTGGTAAATATGCAGCAAGGGATTCTGCGGTAGAATCCCTAGATTTCCTTCACTGTATATCCATGCTTGAGGAATAGCCTCTTTGTGCAGTGGTTGACTTGCCATTGCCCATGAAGAATCCCACCCAGCCCTACTGTGGTCACGCGTTACATTTACAGATTCTCAGAAGAATAATCAGAACTCTGGTAATTTAGAACAGTAAATTGTAAAATTACAATTGTGAAATACAAGTGGGAATATTAGTTTAACGAATAATTGCTCCTATTTACGTTGAAGTGAGTTGTGAAGAGTGGATAATTCAAGTTTATAGTTCAGCTGGAATTCTGATTTGCAGTCCTCACTTAACAGCCTGTGGTGTTTTTTTTTTGTTTTGCAGGTTAGAGCGTGTAGCTCACTTAAAACACCCGAAACGCAGCAAACACCATCTTAAATATGGCAGGTAAGGACGTAGTTCACTCATTATGTGAACAAGGAAAAGTACAGTAGAGGAACAGGTTCTTTGATCCGCCGAGCCTGTGCCGATCATGATGTTCTAACTAAACTAAATGAAGTACCATCTGTCCTTGCTCATCTGTATCCCTCTATTCCCCCTCTATTCATGTACCCATCCAGATTCCTTTTAAGTGTTGCTAATGTGCCTCTTCCATCACCACCTCTGGCAGGTGTTCCAGGCATCCATCACTTTGTGAGGAAAAATTCCCCCACACATCTCCCTTAAACTTTCCCCCTCTCTCTTTGAACTTGTGCACCCTTGTAACTGATACTTCCACCCTGGAAAAATGCTTCTTGAACAAGCCTGTCTATGCCTCATAATTTTGAAGTAGAGATATTGGCATTGGACTGGATTGGGCACCGTAAGAAGTCTCACATTACCAGGTTTAAGTCCAACAGGTTTATTTGGAATCACCAGCTTTTGGAGCGCCATTCCTCCATCAGGTGAGTCAAGATTTTGTAGACCTCTATTCGGTCTCCCCTCAGCCTCCATCTTTGCAGTGGAAAAAAATCCTAGTTTTTTTCAACTTCTCCTCTTACACAATATGTATCTTCTGATATCGAGTCTCAGGTCAACATTTCTTGGAAGCATAAAGGATCCACAGCTCCACATCAACACCTCTTTTCAGATATTTTGTATTACATGCCATTTCTGTCTCACTTCCATTAGTGTGTAATATTTTTGTCCATTTTTTTCAACTTAATTCTGAGTAGTTCATTACCTAGTGTGATTGACTTGCTTTCTAGTGATGCTGTTTGTCAGCAACTTCCACCTACAACTTCTGACTATCTTGATCCAACTTGTTGCTCCCTGCACCTCACCTTCCTCAACAAATCAACATACTGCTGCCCATCCAGCCAGAGCTGATTTCATACTTTGTTTATTTTGATTTGATTTATTATTGTTGCATATGTTAGTATATATGTTTCCTGTGTTGTATGGACAAAGCATACTGATCATAGAGAAGGAAAAGAGAATGTAACACTATATTCTGCACAGTCATAGCTAGGGAAGATCAACTTAATGCGAGGCAGGCTCATTCAATGTCTGATGGCAGCAGGGAAGAAACTGTTCCTGATTCAGTTAGTACTGATCCTCAAACTTTTGCATCTTTCCCGAAGGAAGAAGGTATGTCTGGGGTGTGTGAGTTCTTGGTTAAGCTGGCTGCTTTTCTAAGGCAGTGGGAAGTGTAGGCAGTGTCAATGTGTGGGAGGCTGGTTTGCGTGTTGGTTTGGGCTTTGTCCAGCATTTGTGACAGTACTTAATTGTGCTCTTCCCGACTTCCTTGATTTACTGAAGATAACAAAAGTAGAGTAAGCACTTGGGCACACTACACTACTGGAGTGGAAATGAGTTACCACAATCTATCTTTATCCTTCAGCTATATCTGCTAACATCCACCAAAAGCAGTGGTGAGCACTGCTCCCTCACAACATCAGGAACGCAGGTTCTTTTCTGGTCCTGGGTGATTATGTGGAGTTTGCACATTCTCTCCATGCCTACATGGATTTCCTCCAAGTGCTCCAGTTTCCTCCCACACTCCAAAGATGTGCAGGTTAGGTGGTTGGACATGCTAAATTGCCCTTTTTGTGTCCCAAGGTATACAGGTTAGGGGAATTAGTGGGGTAAATATGTGGGGTTATGGGGATATGGCATGGGTAACATGCTCGGACAGACATTGGAGCATAGATCGAAAGAGGGTTGGCTGTTGGCAAGGAGGGGGCAGCATAGAGTGGGAAATATCTGGGAGTTTGGTTGGAGGACCTGTGGAGGAAAAAAGAGGTTAAGAAAGAGACATTTTGCTGGTTCATGGTAGGACAAGAGGTGAGGAGGAGAAACTCTGAATAGGAGGGTCAGTTGTGCTTACAGTGTAGGTCGAAAATAAAGCAGTATGTTGAGAGATCCTCTGTATACTTCACTCTGCTTCAGCTGAAGTACTTCATCTATGCAAAGACTTCATTTTGAGATGGTTCTGCCTAGTCAATGACATTTAAATGCTAGACTGTAGAGGTTAACTGGCACTGCTAACTTGACTACATTTTAGAACTCGGGCATGCTGGATTAGCTAAAAATTGACAATCAGCAGGCAAACAAACTTTTCATAATAGCAGCTGTAAGGACTGCTTTTGCAAACAGAGACAGCATGTGAAAAAGACTTCTGATAAGGATTGAATGTGTTTTTATTTCAGTACATGTTTGCTTCAGTTCAGATTTCGCTCATTTCAGTACATGTTTTTGTACAGGGCCTGGCTGTGAAGCCAGTGTCCAAGTTTGCTCTCTTCTCACTTCTGTCATGTTAATTATTTTTAAGTTTTGTTCAGTAAAAGAAAGCTATTTTAAAAACTCATAAGATCATAAGAACTAGGAGTAGGCTATCAGGGCCCTTGCGCTTGCTCCACCATTCAATAAGATCATGACTGATATTTTTATTGACTCATCTCCACTTATGCTCGCCATAACTCTTAATTCCTTTACTATTCAGAAATTTATCTATGCTCGTACCAAGTGCCGTCCCCTTGTCTATTCATTCATTAGAATAGACCCTACAACATCCTGTGACTTGGTGACGATCCCGATGATACAGCAGTTTTATGAACTGCAAATATTTGAATTACTTTAAATCTCACTTGTTTGCAGTAATCTACAGGATGCTTATATGCATTTTATTTTCTAGAAAACAACTTTCCACCGCTCCCGAAGTTCATTCCATTGAAGCCGTGTTTTTACCAGGATTTTAATGAAATTCCAGAGCCACACAAAGTCCTGGCAAAACGCATTTATTACCTTTGGATGTGTGAGTATGGCAACTGTATCATAAGTGAATGTGAATGCACCCTAGATGTGTTGTGAACCCTTGTAACATACCTCTAACCTTCCAAACATTGTTACAGCCCCTTTACTTTCACAAGGGCGTATGAGGTGAAATTACTATTATTTCTGTATTTCTTTGATTTAATTTATCATGTAGTAGTGTATAGTGAAGAGTATTATTTCTTGCATGCTTTAAAGACAAAGCATGCCGTACATAGAGAAGGAGAGGAGAAAGTGCAGAATGTAGTGTCACAGTAATAACTAGGGTGTAGAGAAAGATCAGTTGAATTATAAGATACGTCCATTCAAAAATCTGATGGCAGCAGGGAAATTATTATTCTTAAGTTAATTGCTGCTTGATCTCAGATTTTTTTAAAGTCTTTTTCCAGACAGAAGAGAGCATATCCGGGGTGCCAGGGGTACTTAATTACGCTAGCTGCCTTTCCGAGGCAGTGGAAGTGTAGACAGAGTCAATGGATGGGAGGCTGGTGTGCATGATGGATTGGGGCTACATTAATGACCCTTTGTAGTTTCTTGGGGAGAGCACGGGTCATACCTAGCCAAGGTGCTAAAAGTTGGTGAGACTCTTAGCTAAATTTCCTTAGTCTTCTGAGAATTTTCAGTGTTGGTGGGGTTTCTTAAGTGTCGGTAATGTTGGTATAGGGGAAAGCCAGGACAATTTGCTGGTTATCTGGACACCTAAGAAATTGAAGCTCTTGAACATTTCTAATACCTCTCTATTAATGTAGACAGGGACATGTTCTCCATTGTGTTTCCTAAAGTGCATCAAACTATCAAGTATCTATATTCTTTAAATTAGTGCAAGTTTGTTTAGCCAGTTAAATGGTATAATTTTCTCTCTGTAAACTGAATTCTACATTGCTCAAAACATATAATTGTGCCTTCAACTAAGGAGCACAGTGTATTGTAGAACACTGTTGTGCTTGATTTCTCAAATCCAGATACAAATCCAGCCTCTGCAGGGAATCAAAATCTCTCTATCTCTCTATGGGTTCAGGATTAGGTGTGTAACCAGTTTTTGGCTACTGATTCAGAGTTAACATTTTTAAAAATTCTTTTATGTGGGTGTCACTGGCAAGGCCAGAGTTTGTTTCGCATCCCTAATCTGCTTTGAATTGAGTGGCTTACTGGATAGGCTATTTCAGAGGATAGTCAACCACAATGCTGTGGGTCTGGAGTCATGTGGACCAGACCAAGTAAAAATGGTAGATCTTTTTATCCAAAGAGCATTAGTTAACCGGAGAGGTTTTTACATTGATAGTTTTAATAATGGTGACTCGGAAACTATAGGGGAGGCAGTGGCGTAATAGTATTGTCACTGGACTAGTAATCCAGAGACAAGGCTAATGCTCTGGCAAGCCGAGTTCGAATCCCGTCACAGCAGATGGTAAAATGTAAATTCAATAGAAAATCTAGAATCAAAAGTCTAATTGTGACCATGGAACCATTGTCGATTATTGTAAAAACCCATTTAGTTCACTAATGCCCTTTGGGGAAGGAAATCTACTGTTCTTACCTGGTCTGACCCACCTGTGATTTCAGAGCTACAGCAATGTGGTTGACTCTGAACGGCCACTCAGTTTGAGAGCAATTATGAGCAGCAAATGCCAGCCTTGCAGTTACACCCATATCCCATGAAGTATTTTTTTTTTAAATTAGCTTTATATTTCAGATTTGGTGATTGAATTGAAATTCCACCAGCTGCCTTGATGGAATTTAAACATGAGCATTAGCCTGGGTCCCTGGATTACTAGTCTAGTAGATGTTACCACTTTGCTGCCATCTTCTCAAAGCTCAGCAGCTGAAAATTTCACCTAATTTAACTGTTAAGGTCCAGCTTTTGAGTTTTGCAGAACAAGCAGCCCCCTTGCTTATGACGCAAAAAGGATTGGAGCTCGATTTTTGTGAATATTATGATCTCTCAAATGCTGTGAACCAATTACCATAACACCAGTTTGTTATGTAGCCTTACAACAGCAACATTAGGGTGATTTTGATTTTAACAGCTAGTTACTTAAACCTTTTTGATCAGCTTCATGATTGGGTTAAGTTGAAAGCTATGGGTTACAACAAATAATATAAAAGCAAATCGTTGTGGATGCTGGAACATGAAACCAAAAGAGAGAGTCTGGAAAATCTCGGCAGGTCTGGCAGCATCTGTAAGGAGAGAAAAGAGCTGACGTTTCGAGTGGAAATGACTCTTTGTCAAAGCTAAAAGATGTGGAAAGTAGGAGATATTTATACTGCAATGGGAGGGAATGAAAGATGAGTCATAGCCCCAAAAACAAGGGGAAAGACTGATAATGGCAGTTTGCAGACAGAATAGAAGGTGTGAATGGCTAAATGATAGAGAAGTTGAAATCAGAGTAAACTGTGACAGATGAAGAAGTTGGGGAAGGAGGGGAGATGGGTAGGGAGAGAGGCAAAATTGGGGAAAAAAGGGGGAGAAGGGGAACAAAGCTAAGGAAAGGGGGAATAGAATAGGGGAAAGGAAAATAAAGACAAAGAAATAAAAGGTAGAGAAATTAAAAATTAAGCTGAAAACAAAGGGGTTGAGGTGGGATAGAGTATATCACCTGAAATTTAATATGCAAATGTGCATATTTAATGAACTCATTAAACTGAACTTGTTGCCCTATATAGTGTGCTTCAGCTTTTCTGTACTGATTGTTTCCTTAATACTCTTAAGGAGCAGCCATTTTGGTTTATGTAGAGCAGCAAAACTAAAGCAAGCAAATGTTAACGCAAAAGTGTGGCTTGCTCTTCTTGTGCCTTTCTGTCAATTACGACACTTAGTGGACTTGAGTTTTGCACCTTCCTGCTATATTTACCAAATGTTAATGGAATTCTAAACCTAATTTTAAGAAGAAGAGTTGCTAGAACATGGAATAGAATAGGGAAATTACAATTCAGTTATACTGAGTCTGAATCTAATCAATTCTGGAATACAGCATTCAGTTCTGGGTATTGCCCCTCAAAAGGTATGTATCCTTTGAGCCAGTACCAGAAAGATACCAGAGTTTAAATGATTGAATTATAAAGGGACTGGCATAAGTATCGCAGGTACTCTTTTTTTAATGTATTTATTCTTTATTAATGTCACAAGTAAGCTTCCAAAGATGTGGGCGTTAGGGGGATTGGTCATGCTAAATTGCCCCTTAGTGTCAGGAGAGCTAGCTAGGGTAAATGCATGGGGTTACAGCAATAGGGTAGGATTATGGTGGGTGCAGACTTGATGGGCTGAATGGCCTCCTTTTGCACTGTAGGATTCTATTCTATTCGGTTACTGTTGGGGGGAGCCCTGTACACCCCTTTCCACAAGTGACTTGTCATTTTGCGTCTCTACCCAAACTACTACTATATCCCAGTTTCTTGAACATAGGTCAAGGTCATCGCTTGCTATTGTGTTAACACCAGCCTTTAAAGAACCTCCACATTTCCTTCCTCCCAAAGGTCAGGTACCTTTCAGTATTCAGATCCCAATCTATGTCACTCTGCAGTCATTTCTCTGTAATAGCTGTAAGATTGGGAACATTCATTCTTATTCACATTATTAGTTCATCTGTTTTGTTTCACATGCTATGTGTGTAGTTTTGTCCTTGTATTATTTTGTAACCTCCAACTGGAGACATGATGAGAGTGTGCAAAGTCTACACAATAACCCAAGGCTGGGAAAATACTCGGGTCCCTGCCGCTGTGAGGCAGCATTGCTGACCACTGTGCTGATGGGTAGATAAAGCATAAAGGAGGAAATAATGGGAGCTTGTCTGAAATGTATGCCAGTAATCATGAGGGCTTTTAATCTGTGTAAGCAATCAAATAGCCAAGATAACCAGGATGCGGATGTTTTCGGAATAGTTTCTTAGGACAGCACATTCTGCCACAACCATGGAGCAGGCTGTACTTGATCTGGTATAATGTACTAATGATTAATTGATGACTTTATAGTGAAGGCACCTGAGGTAACAGCGATCATAATATGATTTAATTTTATATTCCGTTTGAGGGAAAGTGAAAGAAGAGCGAGTTGAAGATTAGTATTTTAAATTGGGCGGTTGTTATTTTTTATAGAAGAAAAACAAGTTTATTTAATTCAGAGCATATCATGAAATGTAGAGTCAAAAATGAAACTAACTGCCAATGAACAAAAAAAAAAATTACAGCACGGAACCAGGCCTCCAAGCCTGCATTGACCATGCTGCCTGACTAAACTAAAACCCTCTACCCTTCTGGAGACTGTATCCCTCTATTCCCATCCTATTTGTGAATTTGTCCAGATATCCCTTAAAACTCACTATTGTATCTGCTTCCACCACCTGTTGCTTCAGTGTCAACCTTCAGTATTCAGATCCCAGTTTGTTATCCTGCAGTCATGTCTCTGTAATAACTGTCAGATTGGGAATATTTATTCCTCTTCATGTTATTAGTTCATCTATTTGTTTTGGATGCAATGTGCTAGTTTTGTCCTTGTATTACTTTTGTAACGTCAAGCATTCCCTGCTGATGTACTCTTAGATTTAGCAGAGAGTTCCAGGCACCCACCACCTGCTGTGTAAAGTAACTTGCCTCTTACATCTCCTTTAAACCTTGCCTCTCGCACCTTAAACCAATGCCCCCTAATAATTCACTCTCCATCCTAGGAAAAAGCTTCTGACTATCCACTCTGTCTGTGCCCCTTGCAATCCTTTAGACTTCTATCAGGTGGAATGTGGATTGAAAAGAAATTGCTGACTATCAAATCCTCATCTATATTAGGCTCTCGATGAATACCGAGGGAAGTTCTGCTTTGTTAGGGAGAACAACGATCTCTAGAAAGGGACCTTGATCTTGACCTGCCATAACTAGAACCTCTGGGCTTGCCTGCACAAACTCTAACGTAAGCAGTTTCTCCCTTGTGAGGACAACATTTTGTATCATCAAGCTGGGGTACAAGATTGGTCAGTGTCATTGTGCATGAATTATGAACTTTTAGTATGCAGGTACAGCAAGTAATTGGAAATCTAATAAAATATTGTTCATTGTGAGGGAAATTGAATACAAAAGTAGGAAGTTCTGCTTCAGTTATATCGGGCATTGGTGAGACCACATCTGGAGTGCTCATGTACTACCAAATCCTCATCTATTGTCTTATTTAAGGAAGGATGTAAATGCATTGGAAGCAGTTCAGAGAAGCTGATTCCTGGAATGATGGGGTGTCTTGGGAGGAAAGGTTATAGGCTAGGCTTGTATTGGCTAGAGTTTAGAAGAGAAGCAACTTGATTGAAACTTTTAAAAATTCCTTGACAAGGTGGATATGAAGAGGATGTTTTGTGGAAGAATCTAGAAACAGCATCATTTTAAAAATAAAAGATCACCCACTGAAGGCAGAAATTAGGAGAATTTATTTTTCAAAGCTGTATGGAATGCTTACTCAAAAAGCAGTGGAAATAGTGCTTTTGAAGATTTTTAAGGCTGAGCTTGATGATCAAGAGGGTAAAGGGTTTTAAGGGACAGGTGGGAATCTGGAGTTGAAGTCACAATCCGATCAACCATTATCTTATTAAATGGCAGAGCAGAATCGAGGGGCTGAAGGGCCTAATCCTCATTTTAATGTTTGTATAAATGAACAGATCCTAACAATTGATTCTAAGCCAGTTAATGTATAAAATTAGGAGAAGGCTGAAGAAACTTGCCCTTTCGGGGAGGATGGCACAGTGATTAGCACTGCTGCCTCTCAGTGCCAGGGACGCAGATTCAATTCTACCCTTGAGTGACTGTGTGGACTCAGCACATTCTCCCTGTGTCTGCTTGCGTTTCCTCTGGGTGCTCAGGTTTCCTCCAGTAGTCTGAAAGACGTGCAGGTTAGGCGAATCAACCGTGCTAAATTGCTCCTTAATGTCCCAATATGTAGGTTAGGTAGATTGGCTGTGGGAAATGCATGGATTATAAGGATGGCATGGGGTTGACAGCCTGAATGGAATACTCTGCCATAGAGTTGCTGAAGACTTGCTGGGCGACACAGTGGTTAGCGTTGCTGCCTCACAGCACTAGGGACTAGATTAAATCCCAGCTCGGGTCACTGTGTGTGCGGAGTCTGCACGTTCTCCCCATGTTTGCACTAAACACTAAATTCTCCCCTCCATCCCGAATAGACACAGGAGCGTGGTGACTAAGGGACTTTCACGGTAACTTCATTGCAGTGTTAATTTACACCTGCTTGTTACTCTAATAAATAAACTTTAAAAAGCGCTTCTGCACCGTAGGGATTCTATGATTCTCTTATTGCCCCCACGTGATTCAGAAGCTGCCTGGAAACATTTGGAACTTTTCACAAGTCTGAAATTACAATCCATCCACTGCAGTATTAGGGCAGCATTGAATGGATGTTGCAGAGCTGAGTTCCAGTACTTGTTGGCTAAAAAAACCTGGTGAAAAGTGGGAAAATGCAGCTGCTTGTGCTGTTGCAGTACTTAACATCTGCTGCTGGATGGTGCTGTTTACTTGATCATCCACAAGGCTTTTCAACAGATAGCAGCCTCACGTTCTGCAATCTTATTATTGATATTGCTGGCTCCTAGGCCCATTTGTCTCCATTTTGATTCTGGCCCTGCAACTGCAGCAATATTAGCTGTTGTGCTGATAAATTGCTGCTGTTTCAGATATGTTATGAAGTTAATGAAATAGTATTATGTTTGTTTGTATGTGAGGAATTTTTAATTTTCAGCTATCCTGCTGTCTGCAAATTATTTATGACTAAATACCACTGGTCATCGTCACTATAATAACAATTCAGTGTTATGAAAATTTAAGAAAATGATATTGTATTCAGTCAAAACTGGAGTGCATAATTTTAATCTATTCCCAATGGTGAGGGAGTCCAGAACTAGGGGCTCATAGTTTAAGGACGAGGGGTAAACTTTTTAGAACTGAGGTGAGGAGAAATTTCTTGACCAACAGGGTGGTAAATGTGAGGAATTTATTACCACAGAAAGTAGTTGAAGTCAAAATATTGTGTGATTCCAAGAAGAGATTAGATATAGCTCTCTGGGCTAAAGGGATATAGGAAGAAGGGGGGCAACCAGGATATTGAATTCGATGATCAGTCATCGTCAAAGAGCTGAATGGTCTACTTCTGCTTCTAGTTTCTATTCAAATATCTCCTTTTAAACTATTTCAGAATTCAGTAGTGTTCCAGAGTTAAATAGAAAATAAACTCAACCCTTTGACTGGGTGGCATAGTAGCACAGTGATTAGCACTGCTGCTTCACAGCTCTAGGGTCCTGGATTTGATTCCTGGCTCGGGTCCCTGTCTGTTTGCACATTCTTCTCGTGTCTGCATGGGTTTCCTCCGGGTGCTCCAGTTTCTTCCCACGGTCCAAAGATGTACGGGTTAGGTTGATTGGCTGTGCTAAGAAATTGCCCCTTAGTGCGTAGGTTAGAGGGATTAGTGGGTATAATATGTAGAGACATGAGGGTAGGGCTTCCTTTAGTCCTGCACTGACATGTCAGGCTAAATAAAATGCTCGAGTCTCTGCAGAGGACCATAAGCTCTCGACGTCTGGCCCTGAGGCAGGAATACTACCACTGAGCCAAGACTGAAGCCCCCGAGTTAATTAAGGTTCATCTTCTTGACTGCTGTGTTTTTCCTAGCTTAGTTAAGCTAAGTCCTTTTGTTGGGAGCCGTATCCTGTTTCTGTTGCTTTCTACTCAACTGAAGCAGACCTTGTAAACTGCTAGGTGTAATGTGAATGCTAGCTGTCTTAAAGAATGGATGGTGGCAGATTTAACCACAGCTTTCAAAAGAGAAGTGGGTCATTGTCTCTAGGTGAGCTGGAGGAAATGCTGGGGAGCGGGATCAGGTAAGTTGCCCTTGCACAGAGCTGATACGGACATATTGAGCTGACAAGAACCAGGAGCAGAAGTAGGGAATTCAGCCTCCCTAGCCTGCTCTGCCACTCAAAATCATGGCTGATCTCGTCTCAGCCTCATCTGTGTATTCCAACCCCCTTCCTCTCATCCTTCATCCTGCTGTACATCGCCTGAGATTTGTTTAGTGTTCTAGCTGCACTGCAGTCTAAGTAGAGATTTCCACAGATTCATGACTCCTTGAGTGAAGCAATTCCTCCTTGTTTCTGTTCTAAATCCGCCATTCCTTAGCCTAAAACTATGGCCTGCCTTGCTAGAATGGTGGCACGGTGGTTAGCACTGCTGCCTCACAGCACCAGGGACTCGGGTTCAAGTCTGGCCTTGGGTCACTGGGAGCTTGCATGTTTTCTGCGTGGGCTTCCTCTGAGTACTCCTGTTTCCTCCCACAGTCCAAAGATACGCATGTTAGGTTGTTTGGCCATGCTAACTTGACACCAACGTCAGGAGGACTAGCAGGGGTAAGTATGTTGGGTTACGGGGATAGGGCCAGGATGGGATTGTGGTTGGTGCAGACTCGATGGGCCAAATGGCTGCCTCCTGCACTTGAGGGGGCTCCGTGAATATGCAACAAGGGGAAACATCCTCTCTACGTCTGTCCTGTCTTACCCCTTTAGCATCTTGCATAACCACTCTATGATTCTGCCCACTCACTTAAGTCCAAAAGCCAAAAGGTGGGCTGAAACATTGAATTAATTGTGTCTGTGTGCTGCCACTTTGACAGTACCATTCCGTTGCTGTGGTTAATTACTGTATATGTATTTTGAGGGCGAGGACAGGAAGGAAACACAGCTATTTAAATGGGATCAGATGAAATATTCCTCCCTATTGGCCTCTGCGCTGCTCTGTCCAATATATTTATGCCACTCTTAATTTTTAGATAATTGGACTCAGAAGTAATTTTCATGATCCCCTGCAGATAAGGTTACTAAAAAAAAACACTGCGTTTTTAATTCCTGCGTTGCCTTTTGAAACAAAATACATTTATTGAATTTGAATGCTCCATATTAAAAAGCTTTGAAACTCCCTGGAAGATGGAAGAGCTTGTTGCACATTGCGGTAAAACATGCAAAACTTTAGGCATTTGTTTTATTCCCCCCAGCATTTTTTAATTTTCATCAGCTCCAGTACCGATACAATTGTCTTGAGCTTTCATATCGGATTCTGTCACCCGATATTCTGTGCGTTACTTAAACTTTAGTTGATGTAGGGCATTTTCTGCAGAAAATCAGATGATCTCCTGCAGAAGATTTCCTATGATTCTGTGGCATTGTGGCCCAGAAGTCAAGTAAAGGAGCCAATGGGAGCTCAGTAATCATAGAATCCCTAAAGTACAGAAGGAAACTACATTAACGATAAGCTTCAGACAGTAGGCCCGTTGAACTTACACTGACAACAATCCCACCCAGGCCCTATTCCCGTAATCCAAAGTATTTACTCTGCTAATTCTCTGTGTGGAGTTTGCACATTCTCCCTCTGTAAGCTGGGTTTCCTCTGGATGCTGTGGTTTTCTCTCTCATTCCAAAGTTGTGTATGTTATGTTGATTGGCCATTCTAAATTGCCCCTAGTTTCAGGGGATTTGTAGCGTAAATAAATGGAATTATGCAAATAAGGCCTGGGTGGGGTTGTGGTCAGTACAAACTCAATGGACTGAGTGGCCTCCTCCTGCAGTGCAACAATTCTATTATAATTCCCCTTAAGGTCAATTTAGCACGGCCAATCCATCTAACCTGCATCTTGTTGTACTGGCGAGGAATCCAGAGCATCCAGAGGAAATGTACACGCATGGGGCGAATGTGCAAACTCCACACAGATGGTGACCCTTGGCCAGAATTGAACTTGGGTCCATGGCACTGTGAGGCTGCAGTGCTAACCACTGTGCCACCATGTGCCCTGAAACAAATTTCCACCAAGATACTGACATCTGATCGCGAGTGTTCGTTCATGTTTGCGGCAATGGCTCCCCTTATTGAAAACTTTTAACGCTTGATGCACGTTAATAATCAGACAGCAATACTCAGTAGAATAACTCCAAACTCGTAAAGAACTGACAATTTGGCTGAACAACCACCGGTATAAAGAAAAAGCAGAGCTTTATTAGTCACACGTAAGGCTTATATTAACACTGCAATGAAGTTACTGTGAAATTCCCCTAATCTCCACAATCTGGTGCCTGTTTGGGTCAATGTACCTAACCAGCAGATAGACTGTGGCAGTAAGGTGATGCTGGTTAAAAAATTAGAGAAGTGAACAACAAGAGAACACAAATGGAAAATAAGAAAAAATACAAGATCTGAGTGAGAGCTGGCGGGGAGGACATTGGACTGTTTAATGACATTCTCGTAGTGATTTTGCAAGTAAGATATAGCTGCAGAGATGTTTAGCTATATTGCACTTGCAATCCTAATCTTGTCAGCATGCTTAAAACCTAATTAGATATCTAAGTAGTCAAGTCATTTCAAATCGCAACCATGACCCCAGTGTGTTCGCATGTAATTCACAGCAGTGAAGGTGCAGCCTAGAAAAAGGCTGATTCTTGCACAAGGACTTGCCATCCGTGGCTAACTAAGGAAGCTAAAAGTTTGTATACCCTCAAAAGAAAAAGCATGTAAATCTGGGAAGATTTGTTGGAGTGCAGATGATTGGACAGAATGGTTGTGCTCGCTCTAAAATCGGAAAATCCCGCTAGAGGTCAGTGGACTTGTGCATGCTCTCTCCTGCTATGATTCTCCTGGAGAGTGGGACGGGAAAATTCCCTTGTAAGAGATGATGAGGGAGAAATTAGAGTATGAGAGGAAGTTAGCTAGAAATATGAAAGAGTAAGATTTTGTATCGGTATTTTGAAAATAATCACTAAAATGAGTGGTCATCCTTTAGAGTGTGCGTGTCTGGGGAATTAGTCGAAAATAAGGAAATGGTGGTTGCGTTGAATGTTTTGTGACTATCTGCACCATCAAATACACAAGTGATATTCCAAAATTAATTGCAAATCAAGGAAGGAAGGAAGTTAAAACAATTGTAGACATTAGGAAAAGAATATTGAGAAAGTTGTTGGACTTCATTGCAGATGCATTGATTATAAATTTGCAAAACTTCTCAGAATTTGGACAGGTCCTATCAGATTCAAAACTAACGAATCTAACTCCTGCTCAAGGAAGGAGAGGGAGGGAAAGCAGGAAATTACTGTCCAGTTAACTGAACATCTGTCTTTGGAAAATGCTGGAATCTATTATAAGACCACAATTTATTCCGTAGATTGAAGTGGGCATTTAGAAAATCTTAATGCAATGAGGCAGAATCAGTAAGGATTTATGAAAAGGAAAACATGTTTGATTAATTTATTAGAGATGATGATTAACAAGTAATGTGGATAGAGGGGAACCTGTGAATGTTGTGTATTTGGATTTCCAGAAGTCATTTGGCAGGATATCACATCAAAAAAATGGTCATAACTTAAGAGCTCATGGTGTGAGAGGTAACATATTAGCATAGGTAGAGGATTGATTAGCTAACCAGAAATGGAATCAATCTGGGCCATCAATATGGCAGTGGATAACATAGAAACAAAGCAGGAGTACGCTATTCAGCCTTCGAGCCTACTCTCCATTCGTTATGACTGTGGATGGTCATCAAATTCAATATCTGATCCCTTTAGTCCCAGGAGCTATATCTAATTTCTTCTTGAAATCACAATGCTTTGGCCTCAACTACTTCTTATGGTAATGAATTCCATACATTCGCCACCCTCTAGTTGAAGAAATTTCTCCTCACCTCAATCCTAAAAGGTTTATTCCTTATTCTCAAACTATGACCCTTAATTCTGTATTCCCTCACCATTGGCAATATTCTTTCTGAATCTACCATGTCTAATCCTGTTAGAATTTGATGAATTTTTAAGATGCCCCTCATGCATCTAAACTCCAATGAATATAATCTAACCAATTTAGTCATTTGTGACTCTATAACTGGGTAATTGTCTTGTGAAACACTTCAGTCTGTAAGGATGACTCCCGACCTTCCCGTCACATGCCATTTAACTCAGCATCTTTCTCTCGTGCCCACATGTCCATTCTTGGCCTGCTGCAGTGTTCCAAGGAATTCCCAAACTGCGGAATCAGCAATTCACCTTCCCATTAAGCACTTTGTCTTCCAGACTTGAGATTGAGTTCAACAACTTCAGCCTGTGAACACTCTCTCTGTCTTTCCACCACCCCCGCCCCCCGCCCCATCTTGACTCCAGTGTACTCGAACAGGAGTGTAACAACATGGTGGCAAAGTGATTAGCACTGCTGTCTCAGTGCCAGGAGCCCAGGTTCAATTCCAGCCTTGAGTTTGCACGCAGGGTAAATGTTTTGGATTACGGGAATAGGATCTGTGTGGGATTGTTGCCGGTGCAAACTTGATGGACCAAATGGCCTCTTTCTGCACTGTAGATTCTGACTGGGAGTTTTCAGTGACTTCATTCCAGTGTTAATGTTTCCTACTTCTGACTCTAATAGACTTGCTTAGTTTTCCCAGCATTTTCAGTTTTTAATCCCTTTTCTCGCAGCTCCTGTCTGGGGGCCGTTTTATCCTTTGTAAGGAGGGCAGAGGTCTTTGTTAGAGCCTGAGTAACTTAGAATTATACATGACTAAAAACAGAAATTCCTTTTACTGTCATACCTGTGGCAATGTAATGCCTGCTGTCAGAGGAAGGGGCAGAATATGTAGCCTTGAATACTGCTGAATGTGGGTTGTCATGATTAGATTGTTAAACGTAAAACTTTTAATTTCCTATATATTTAAGGAAGCTGCTTAGCTCCCAGAGTATTGCAAATTTGTGCTGCAATCTCACTCTTTAAGATAAATCAAAGCAATTTGTTCTGCTGAAATGGAGCTTTGAGGTGATCGTTTTCGTGGTATCAAAGAATCCCTGTTTCTTCAGAAGGAGCACTTCAAAATGAAACATCAAAACTTACTCCAACTTATAAATCAAAGAAAGGGTTTAATAAAGAAACATCATTACTCAAAACCTGGGGCTTCACCCTGGACCACTCTTGCCACAATTTTACATTACATAGTTCCCCTTATTTATAGTGAATCTGTTGGTCCACTGACTATTACATCCCTCTGTAATTGGTTCCAAGGTTTACTGGATCTGCTGACTCTTGTATCTTGTTTCCATTGGTCACATTGCATCCAATACAAATTGGTTACGTTCTAACAATCCTGACGGTATGGAAGGAGGCCAGTCGGCCCATTGAGACTGCACTGACCACAATCCCAACCAGTCCCAATCCCCATAACCCTGCACGTTTACCCAGCTAACCACTTTCTCCACCCCCCACCCCCCCAACACTTGAGATAATTTAGCATGACTAATCAATGTAGCCTGCGTATCTTTGGACTGTGGGAGGAAACCGGAGCACCCAGAGGAAACCCACGTAGACATGGGGAGAACATGCAGACTTGACACAACAGTCACCTGAGGCTGGAATTGAACCTGAGCCCCTGGCACTGAGAGGCAGCACTGCTCACCGCTGTGCCACCGTTGCTGGAACAGTCAAAACAGACTCCGGTGAGGATAGTGGACACAATTGTATCAGCCTTACTTATACTAATATCTTTTTCCCCCCAAGTTTGCAGTCAATTTGATTTGCTATTTTGCTGCAGGAATTGGGGTTCCAAAAGATTTAGAGATTGCTTACCCGCTCTCGATGAGACTGCGTCTGTAGTTGTCTAGTTTAAGTGTGTTAAACTTGTCACCTGCGAATGCTGGATTGCATATTGAATCTTCTTGTTTGCGTTGACATTAAAAACGATTGCCATTAGAGGGCAGCTCTTCACCATTTTAAACCATTAGGCAGCGGTTCATTGAATGTCCACTGTCGGGATGTTGTAATAGTATGGAGCTCCAGCAAGTTATCATAGAATTCACTACACTGCAGAAGGAGGTCATTCAGCCCATCGAGTCTGCACCGACTACAACTCCAAACCAGACCTGATCCCCATAGCTCTTCAAATTTACCCAGCTAACCTCTCTTGACGCTAAGTAATTTAGTGTAGCTAATCAATCTAGCCTGCACGTTTTATTTGAACTGTGGGAGGAAACCCGCACAGACACGAGGGGAACATGCAGACTCCACACAAGACGGTCACCTAAGGCTGGAATTGAACTGGGCCCCTGGCGCTGAGAGGCAGCACTGCTCACCACTGTGCCACTGTTCCAGAACAGTCAGAGACAGAGCCTGGTGGGGTAAACACAGTAAGAAGTCTGACAACACCAGTTTTAAATCCAACCGAGGATAGTGGGCACAGTTGTATCAGTCTTATTTATACTGATTTTTTTTTTCCGAGTTTGCAGTCTATTTGATTTGCTGTTTTGCTGCAGGAATCTTAGTGGAATTCAGAAAGATTTAAAGGGTTGCTTCCCCATTCTCGATGAGACTGTATCTGTAGTTGTCTAGTTTAAATGTGTTAAACTTGTCACCTGCGAATGCTAGGTTGTATATTGAATCTTCTTGTTTGGGTTAAACATTAAAAGCGATTGCCATTAGAGGGCAGCTCTTCACCATTTTAAACCGTTAAGCAGCAGTTCATTAAATGTCTGCTGTTAGGGTGTCATAATAGTACAGAGCTCCAGCAAATTATCATAAAATTCTCTATAGGAGGAGGTTATTCAGCCCATTGAGTCTGCACCAACCTCAATCCCACCCAGGCCTGATCCCCATAACTCTTTTCATTTACCCTAGCTAGTTTTCCCTGACATTAAGGGGCAATTTAGCATGGCCAATCCACCTAATCCGCACACCTTTGGACTGTGGGAGGAATGAAAGTGCCCAGAGGAAACCCACACTGACACAGGGAGAACGTGCAGGCTCCACACACAATGACCCGAGGCCAGGAATCAAGCCCGGATCCCTGGTGCTGTAAGGCAGCAGTGCTAACCACTGCTACCACTGTGATTGACGTCCTGAAAACCCTACCCTGACCTTAGTTTAAGATTTGATTTCCTTCTCTGTTAACTATTGAATATTCAGTTTAGTTTTAATTTTCTGGCAACGGGGTTAATTAGAGGAAAATTCCTCTCCAACTCTCTAATCATAAAGTTTATTTACTAATAGCCTTTTTCCTAGGATGGAGAAAGCTAGCACGAGGGGACACAGCTTTAAATTAAGGGGTGATAGTTATAGGACGGATATCAGAGGCAGGTTCTTTACCCAAAGGGTGGTTCGGGAGTGGAATGCCCTGCCTGCAGCAGTTGTAGATGCGCCAAGTTTGGTGGCGTTTAAGAGGTTAGTTGATAAGTATATGGAGGAGAAGGGAATGGTTTAGTTTGGAGGGGCATTGCTTTTTATATTGGTCGGCGCAACATCGAAGGCCAAAGGGCCTGTTCTGTGCTGTAATGTTCTATGTTCTAATGTCACAAGTAGATTTATGTTAATACTGCAATGAAGTTATTGTAAAAATCCTTCCGTTGTCACACTTTGGTGCCTGTTCGGGTACATTGAGGGAGAATCTAGCATGGCAAGGCTCCTAACAAGCACATCTTTCAAGGTGTGGGAGGAAATAGGAGCACCTGGAGGAAACCCATGCAGGGAGAACGTGCAGACTCTATGCTCACAGTGAGCCGAGCTGGGAATTGAACCTGGATCCCGTGCTGTGAGTCAGTAATGCTAACCACTGTGCCACCGATAACCTCCCCTTGCCAAAGTGAGAACTCTTGTGCTTCTCCAATTTGTGTCTCTGTTTCTGCCTCACATTTTGGCAGCCATGCTTTCAGACGTCTGGGCCCTGCTGACTGGAATTTATTTTCTATCCAATTGCAAGCTATTGGCTTTTCTACCCACTGTCCAAATGTCAACCTTGATACTGGTCACCATTACACGCCAAATTTCCAATCCCACATTTACTGATTTTTAAATTACAGCAACTGTTGTGGTTGGGATTTGAACCCATACCCCCGACTCATCTGCCTGGACTTCAGGATAACTAATCCAGTGGCGTTACCATTGTGCTCCAAGAGGAATTACTGTGCTTGGCACATTTGGTGAATAAACACACACACGCCAGTAAGGAACACACGTCGAGGCACAGCTGAGATTCGAAGTCGAAATCTCCTGTTTACCAAACTGGAGCTTTAACCAACTCAGCCACAGAGGTAATACTGGTCCAAGCGAAGCACTCATCAGACTACATGCCAGCAACACAGGCAGTATACTAATTAATGTACGAACTGATGTAGTTGTCTGAGGGTAAAAATTATTTACAACGCAAGCATAGACATGCCTGCGGTTGGTGCTGTTGGACAGCAAAGTGATTGATCCCAGTTCTTGTGGGGTGGGGATGCTGCCTTTCTGTACCTCTGCAAAGCCACTGGAGTAAGTTCGAGATGCTGGTGAGCAGAGGATTATACAAGACAGCACGCTGAATGGTACAAACACCCTGGATCTTTTGTACTTTCGTTGCGATAACCTAAACACTGAGCTCAGAACAGTGTACAGCAAGATCTGGGTGTCTATTGAAATCTGCAAATCAGTTCGTTCCACCACCGTCCTTGGCTGGGCGTGTTGCTATTGAGAGGCTAGGTCCTGATAGGAGCACGCACATATAACTAATCCAGAGACGTTACCATTGTGCCCCAGAGGGAATTACTGTGCTTGGCATATTTTGTGAATAAACACACACACTCCAGACACAAGACAGAGCAACAAAGTCAGTGTACTAATTAACACACATCAGAAAAATCCTCAATAGAATCCCTACAGTGCAGAAGGAGGCCATTCAGTCCATCGAGTTTGTACCAACCACAATCTCACCCAGGTCCTATCCCCATAACCCCATGCATTTACCCCAACTGGTCATCCTGATACTAAGGAGCAAGTTATCGTAGCCAATCCGCCTAACCTGCACATCTTTGGAGTGTGGGGAAAAAAGCCACAATGTGCAAAGATGGTAACCCAATCCAGATCCTAGGTGCTGTGAGGCAGTAGTGCTAACCACTGTGCCACTGTGCTGCCCAGTGCTTTGATATGAGTCGTGTTGGTAATTGCACTGACTCTAAATATGTTGTGTCCGAAATTCGACATCATTCTGCCACTGTGAAGTTCGTCCAGTGCTCCCAGAGAATGGTCACGGAAATAACAACTAGCCACCAGCTTTGTACAAAGTACTGCACAGAATTAGTCACTTGGTAGCATAGAACAAGTAAATAGAGACAGGTCGCTGAAGCTTTTCAACCTTCGCTCATTGAATTCCTTCAGTGCAGAAGGAGGCCATTTGGTCTATGTCTGCACTTGACTCTCCCAACAGAACAGGCGATCCAGGCCTTATCCCTGTAACCCCACATATTTATACCTCCTAATCCCCCTTATTTCTTGGGACACAAAGCAGCAGTTTAGCGTGATGAATCAAGCTAATCTGTGCGTCTGTTTATGGAGGAAACCCAAGTAGACTTGGTGAGAACATACAAACTCCACACAGTCACCCAAGGCCAGAATTGAACCTGGATCCCTGGTGCTGAGAGGCAGTGTTCTAATCACTGTGCTGCTACAGTGCTCCAAACAGGACAAATGCAAGAATGCTAAACAATTTATACCGCTGGAGGAAAGGGAGCTTGAGGTGTCTGGAGGCCACCATTGCTTTCACTATTGAAAAATTTCAGCCAATTCGAGTTGACCTGCCAATTAACCAGCAGTGTCGTGCTGTACAATTGGTTGTTTGAGATTTGGAATTCTTGCACCTGTCCTGCTGAGTGCAAAATGAAAAGCTTCAACGAAAGGTTCAGGGAGTGGCACAGTGGTTAGCACAGCTGCCTCACAGCACCAGGTATCCAGGTTCAATTCCAGTCTCGGGTGACTGTGTGGAGTTTGGACATTCTCCCCATGTCTTTGTGGGGTGCTCCGGTTTCTCCTCGTAAAGATGTGCGCGTTAGGTACATTGGTCATGCTAAATTGCCCCTTAGTGTCAGAGGGATTAGCAGGATAAATGTGTGGAGTTACAGGGATAGGAACCTAGGGTGGGATTGTTGTCAATGCAAGTTGGCTGGGCCAAATGGCCGCCTTCTGCACTGTAGGGATTCTATGATTCTAACATGTCGCTGTCTTCAGCAGTGTTAATTCTAGCAATCCCTCTTCAAAATGATCTACAATCTTCAAAGATCTTGGGATATTACAGGGCGTTTTTTTTAGCCTCTGCATAACAATTTCACAGTTACTGGTTCTTGTATTATCAGCAAGATGCCTACAGGTAAGGAAAGTGGTATGTGCGAAATAGAGATTTTCTGTACTACCTAACCAGGTGGAGTTTCAATGTATAAACATCCTGAGGTGTTTTACCGATTGTTCTTTAAAGGGCGTGTAACAATGTTTGTGTTTGTTTTTGTGTTTGTGTGACTGTTCTAATCTGTTTAATTACTGACTCCCTAACTAATGGTGTAACTACATGGAGGTCAGCTAGTAAATTATTGTTTCAAAGGTTGGCTTTTAATATTTATATAAATATTGCAAATCAGTATCAAAAATGCAGTTCTAAATGCACATGTTCATTGAGCTACATCTTGGCATTCTGGGATGTCACCAGAATAGAAATTGAACTGTTCCTTCGGGTATTGAGTGTCCTCAGTGATTCACACTGTTACCTACTACACAACAAACATAGCTTCAGCGAGTGGAGACCTGAGCTTTTCCAGCTGACAGGAATCAAAAACTTCAAGCATTTCCAAAAGAGCTGTCAGAAATCGGGGTTAAAGCTAACCAAGTTATGAGGGCATCCCTTAGAGATGTTCTGAATTGAGACAGATTGCGAGGAGGTCCAGGGCTGAGTTTATTGTCCCAGGAACAAAGAGAGACTTGAGATTTTTCTCTTCTAAAAAGAGATGGGGGATGCTGGACCTCGAATGGTTCTGTACCTAACACTCCCGTCTCGGTCAGAAGGGCGATGGTTTTATTTGCGAGACTGTTAATCTAGAAACTCAACTGATGTTCTGGGGATCCGGGTTCGAATCCCATCCGCAGCAGATGGTAGGAATTGAATCAGATGAAAATATCTGGAATTGAGAATTTACTGATAATTATGAAACTGTTGTTGATTGTCGGAGAAACCCATCTGGTTCACTGGTGACTTTTAGGAGGAAATCTGCCGTCCTTACCTGGTCTAGCCTATATGTGACTCCAGAACCACAGCAATGTAGTTGACTCTCAACTGTCCTCTGAACAAGGGAAACTAGTGATGGACAATAAATGCGGTAAGAAGTCTCACAACAACAGGTTAAAGTCCAACAGTTTTATTTGGTAGCAAACACCACTAGCTTTTGGAGCGCTACTGCTTTGTCAGGTAAGTCAATAAATGCTGGCCAGCCAGCAATGCCCATGTCCCACAAATGAAATAAAAACAAACCCAGAAGATCCTGGGTTTTAAGTTTCACTCCAGGACTTGTTGACTGTAAAGGAATCCAGCCACTCGTGTGAGCAAGCCACTGTGTATCAGAGCCAGTCCTCGGCACAGATAAACAGGGAAGATTAGTGACAGAAAGGGATGTAAAACTGATTCTAAAGCGAAGGAGTGACCTTCCCCTGTGTTTTTTTTTCTTCCTTTCATTCATTCATGCAATGTGGATTCATTACCATCCCTAATTACCCTTTAACTAACTGTGTAGTTCGCTAGGCTACATCAGAGGTTTGATGTGAGTCTGAAGTTACACCTCGGCCAGACCAAGTGAGGATGGCAGATTTCCTCCCCTAAGGGAACCAGATGGGTTTTACCACAGTTGGCTGGTATATTCTTAATTCCAGATGTATTTTTTTAAATAATTGCATTATCTGCCATGGTGGGATTCAAACCTGGGTCCCCAAAGCATTACTCTGGTTCTGTAGATTGAGTATCTTCCAGTAACGTAGGAAGGAGCTGAAAGAGAATTTGGTACTTAGTTGTGCTTTTAAAAAAAAAACCTTGGAGAATATTAATCTACTTTCTTTTTAAACCCTATTTTGAATTATATTTTCACAACAAGGTTAGTTGTTTAGGCCTAGCCTCATAATACTCAAAACAAAATCTCCTCCACTCTCCCTTGGTTCAGATGGTAATACCTTTTGCTGATCAATTCTCAATAGTTTAGTCCCTGTCCGTCACCAAAGTCTCTCTAGTACTGATGGAGAAAAGTGCAGGAGAATGGGACACTGCAGATAGCTTTCCGAGAGCTTGATAGTAAATGGAATGGGCCAAATAGCCTCCTTTGGGTTCTGGTGATGTGGAGATGCTGGTGTTGGGGCGGAGTGGGCACACAATAAGAAGTCTCACGCCACAAGGTTAAAGTCCAACAGGTTTATTTGGAGTCACGACTTTACAGAGCACTGCCTCTTTCAACTGTCTCACCTGATGAAGGGGCAGCACTCCAAAAGCTTGTAATTCTAAATAAACCAATTGGACTTTAGCCTGCTGCTGTGAGGCTTTCTATGAGGTTTTTGTTTTCCCCCAGCCAGGTTTCTACCCATCTATACTAGGCACAGTCCTTGATGTGAGTGCAAAGTATTCTTTTTCTTTTCCCTTTGGCTTACCAGCACATTATTCTTGTTCTGCTGTGCCGGTAACATTTATTTTTCTGCAGCAACAGCCTTTGCATAACCATCGTTGTCTTTTTGGATTGCTGGAGTGCAGTGGCTTTTACAGAAAGTCAGCAAAACCACTAGTTTGGAGAAATGTGACGAATGTCCCCCTAAGCTCCCATTAATGTGGATTTCTTACAACAAACAGACCCTACTGGAGTCCCGCATTGTAAAATCTTGATTTAACTCCCTAAAGTGTCAGTGCGCAGGACTCTGTGTTATTGGCCGCACAGGCGTTTCTTGGAACTTAGCAGCCTGAGTTAATAAAAAGCCGTGTTGTTCATATTGTGTTTTAGTTAGCCGTCTGTCCTCATTTCGCTTCACTTTAAATCTCTTACGTGCCCGTGACAATGATTTCAGATCCTGTCAGGGACTTGTAGTTTGAGTTCCAGCTATTCTCTTAGAAGATAAAGCCTGAAGGAATTGAGGTTCCCTCGCTCGTAAGGTGCAGGCAACCCCCAGCTCCAAGAGGAAAAGAATTGGACGCAGCATTGCGTATTTACACTGAATATTTACCAAGCTTCTAGTGTGTCTGAATCAAAATGACAGGCAGACAAAAACCCGCGGCTTAACTATTTTAATCATGGCCTTTTTTTTTTAGATGTGCCTCAAAACTGAAAAACGCTGCAGTAAGAATCGTTTAAACCATTATACACGGTGGGATTAGTTAGCTCTGAGGCAAGCCTTTGACGGTGGAGTTTTGTTGGATTTATCATTGGGGGATAACAGAGTTTGCATGTTTGAGGGGAGAAAAAGTGACACATGCCTGTCGAATAATCAGAAAATAGCGTCACGGAGATAACTGAATGGAAGGCAGTCATGAGGTGGAGATGCCATTGTTGGACTGGGATGGGCAGAGTAAAAAAAAAACTCTCAAAGCCAAGTTAAAGTCCAACAGGACTTTATTTGGAATCACGAGCTTTCGGAGCACTGTTCCTTCATCAGGTAAGTGATCCCAAATAAACCAGTTGGACTTCTAACCTAGTGTTGAGAGACTGCTGAAATGGAAGGCAGATTAGCATGAATCAGAGTTCCAATGTGCAGCCCTGGCACATAATGGCAGCAAAAGCAAGTTATCTCTAAATTCATAGAAACAAATTTCGGAGAATATTTAATCTACTTCCCTTTTGAAGCCTATTTTGAATTATATTTATACCACAGATTTATTTAGGCCCATTCAAAATCTCCAAAACTCTCCCTTGGTTTAGATAATGATGCCTTCTATTGGTCAATTCTCAAAATAATTTCCCTCAACAAAGCCACATTTATTCTGATGAAGACGGACACGAGAGCAGGGCTGTGTAGAAAGCTTTCCGAGTACTTGATAGTAAATAGAACGGGCCATAGAATGGATTTGGTAACTGTTTTATGCTTTTCCAACCAGGCTTCTACCCATCTAGACTAAGCATGCTCCTTTATTGTGAGCATAAATTCATTTGTGAAATATGGGGTCACTGGCCACCCAGCACTTATTGTCGATCCCTAGTTGCCCTTGTTCAGGGGGCAACCACATTGCTGTAGTTCTGGAGTCACAAGTAGGCCAGATTAGGTAAGGACAGTCGATTTCCTTCCCTAAAGAACATTAGTGAACCAGATGGTTTTTCCAATAGTGGTTTCATGGTCATCACTAGATTCTTAATTTTTTTTATTGTATTTAAATTCCACCATTTGCGTGATGGATTTCAAACCTGGGTCCCCAGAACATTAGCTGAGTTTCTGGATCAATAATCTAGTGATAATACCACCAGACCATTGCCTCCCCTGATGAAAAGTAGCTGCTCCATCATTATAGTCCTTCGCTTACTGTTGTCAAGATCTAGCCCAGCTTCCAGTTTACAGAAGCCACTCTGCTGAATATGCACTAAATTGCTGACAAAGTAAGGAAGGACTGATGTCTTGTAGCCACAGTGTGTTCTGTCGCAGTGGTTCTTATCATTTTTCACCTCCTTAAAGGTTCTTTGCTTTTTCTCTTGGATCTCTTACTGTCTGAAGTTTAATATACGTACTCCAGATTCTCCCACAGGCATAGGTTAGATTAATGAGGTGTTTGAGTGTCTAACCATTCTGTTCGTTTATCTGGCAACGAAATCCATAGCCTTTGATGTATTTCTCCTCAGACCAGCAGGGCTGTGATTAGCAACGCTCTCCTGGAATATAAAGCACCAGCTATGTACGCTATGTAATGATGGTGATACTTTTAACATGGGCAGAGCAGCTACTGCAATGTTTGAAGGGAAAATAAAGCCAGTCAGTGTTCCCTTCTATGCAGAGGCAAGAGTAAGATGCTGCGAATCTGAAATGAAAACTGCTGGAAGTGCTCAGTAGGTCAAGCAGCATCTGTGCAGAAAGAAGCAGAATGCTGCCTGTGAACGGATGCGTATGAAAGTGTCTCCCTGCTTCTCCCAACCCCGTTGCCCAACAGATGAGGAAATGTCAAGGATAGAGTAGCAGCTTTTTTGTGGCACCGGCAGAGTTTTTGGGAGAATTCTGCCCTCTTCAAGGTGGCATCTTGACCAGTTCATCCACATGTATATCATGCAGGATTCTCTACCACACTTGCCTGACAACCAGAGACTTTGATGAGCCTTTACGTAGTCCACCCACTGCCTGCCCACTAGAATTCCGGCCTTCCTGTGTAATTCTGAACAATATTCAGGTACAATATTAGGCAACATAACTGGATTATTTCAAGCCTTGCACCAGTGAATTCATGGAATCCCTACAGTGCGGAAGGAGTCATTCGACCCATTGAATCTGCATCGACTCTCTCTGACAGTGTTTTTATCCAGGCCCCTACCCCCACTCTATTCCCCATAGCTCCACACGTTAGCAATGGCAAATCTATCTAACCTACACAGATTGGGGGCAATGTAGTATGGCCAATCCACGTAATTTAGACATCTTTAGTGAGGAAAAGCAGAGCACCTGGAGGAAACTCATGCAGATACAGAAAAAATATGTAAACTCCACACGGGCAGTTACCCAAAGCCAGAACTGAACACAGGTCCCAGGTGTCATGAGGCAGCAGTGTTAATCACTGTGCCACCCTACTATTCAGTTGTTATTGCTTGCTAGGTATTTTCTGACACCCTGCCTCACTCAACTCAACACTAGGAACGGGGATGCTCAGGATCGTACGGAACATGCATTTTGCATTGCAGTAGGATATCGTGGAATGCTCTAACCTGAAGTTTATTTATAGTCTCAAGTATGTTTACAGTAATATTGCAATGAAGTTACTGTGAAAATCCCTTGGTCACCACATTCCGGTACCTATTCAGGTACACAGAGAATTTAGCACAGCCAACGTCGCTTGGAGTGTGGGAGGAAACTGGAGCACCCAGAGGAAACCCACACAGACACGGGGAGAAAGTTATAAAATTCTAACAGGTTTAGACGGGATAGATTCAGAAAGAACACTTCCGATGGTGACGATGTCCAGGACTAAGGATCATAATTTGAGGATAAAGGGTAAACCTGTTGGAACTAAGTGAGGAGAAATTTCTTCACCCAGAGGGTGGTGGATGTGTGGAATCCGTGACCAAAATGTCTCATTTCAAGAAGAAATTAGGTGCAGCGTTTGGGACCAAGAAATATTTGGGGGGGGTGTTTGGAGATCAGGATATTGAATTTGATGATTAGCTGTGATAATGAATGATGGAGCAAGCTGGAAGGGCCAGATGGCCCAGTCCTGCTTGTATGTTTCCAAACAAGTTCTCAGGCATGTTGACTTGATTGGGGAAGGTTAGGTTTTGATCATAACTTTGCTAATTAGCTCCTCGCTTTAGCTGTGGAAGTGCTGACCTCCATGTTAGTGTTGCCTGCAATGTGAATGATCATTGGCTGTTGTGTGCTATTGATACTTTGTTGCAGTGAACAGCATCACACTTGCAGTGAATCTGATTGGCTGTCTAGCTTGGTTGATTGGAGGAGGTGGAGCTGTCAACTTTGGACTGGCCTTTCTCTGGCTGATTCTGTTCACGCCCTGCTCTTATGTTTGCTGGTTTAGACCAATCTACAAGGCCTTCAAGTAAGTACTCTGAGCTGTCACTCATTTTCCCTCAGCCCCATTCACATGGATGAGAAATTTAAAACGTTTTCGCCAAAGTGATCTCACCACTTCCTTTATTTGGGGGGGGGGGGGGGGGGGGGCAGAATCTGATAAGGCAAATTGAGGGAAAAATTTGTTTTGTGCTGGCTTCTGGGTTTCCGCTAAAGGAGAGAAAAATGTTTGGAAAATATAATTATTACAGAGCAGTGGTAAGGACGTACCGTGGCATGGACTGGTTGGGCCGAAGGTCTGTTTCCTGTGCGATTATGACTATTATTAGAAATGGTGATGTCCAAATTCATGTGCCTGAATTTCAACTTCAGATTTGGAAGATACTGCAAAGATGTGCTTGGGACTTTCCTTCGGCGGGAATGGTTTGCATAACAATTCCCAGTTAAGGTTTGCGCAACCTCCAGTTTTACCCCTGTGCCAGAGCTCTGACCCTCATTCCATTCCCACCCCGAATCCGACACATTTACTTTCTCCCTGACCTGACAAGGACCTTTTTTAATTCACTGGACCTTTAGACGAGTGGGGGTGGGGGGAGGGGGGTGAAATCTCAGAGATTTAGAAAATTCTAATAGGATTAGACAGGGTAGGTGCAGAGAGAAAATGCCCCTGATGGTGGGGGGAGTCCAGAGCTAGGGGTCACAGTCTGGTAGACCATTTAAGATGGGGGTGAGGAGATATTTCTTCACCCAAAGAGCGGTGAGCCCGTGGAATTCATTACCACAGGAATAGTTGATGCCAAAACATTGAATGTATTCAAGAACGGGTTAGGTATGCCACTTGGGGCAAATGGGATCAAAGGTTATGGGGAGAAAGCCAATTAGGTTATTGAGTTGGACGATCAGCCATGATCGTAATGAATGATGGAACCAACTGGCCACCTCCTGCTCCTATCTTTTATGTTTCTACCTGGCTTATAGCAGCTAGCCCCATTTTAAGAATAGGATGCTTGGACTCTGCTGTGCATCAATGTTGGGCCCTGGGGGATCTCACCCGTGTTGGGAGAGACATGCGTGGGGAGGGGAAGGTGGGGATCTGGGAAGCTGGACACGAAACAGTAATCCAATGAAGATTGCCACTGTGAGGAGGTTCAAGAAAGTGGAACAGTCATCTAGATCTTCCGTTTCCCCCTGAGGAAAGGGAATGGGGGCATACCCTGGACATGGCAACCCCCACACAAGGTCTTGCACAAGAATGGCCCGGGAAGTTTGAGCTTGCATTGGGCACTTCCCCTGCACCTGGAACTATCCAAAATTCCAGTTTAAATCAGAGACTTCTAGTGCTTACGTCTCCCTCTCAGCAGAATGTTTACCCAGAAAGGATTGAAACCATTTCCAACTTCTGGACCCCCTCACTACCATCCTGCAAACCGCCACCCGCCTGCCCCATCTCTCTCTCTCTCTCTCTCTCTGGCCCATCAGGCTTACAACCAATGACAATCTCACTTGGGCCTTAACCCCATAACCTCAAATATTTACCCTGCTAATCACCATGGCCAGTCCACCAGATGGCACATCTTTGGACATTGAGCGGCAATTTAGCATAGCCAGATCACCTAACCTGCCCTTCTTTGGAGTGTGGGAGGAAATGGGAGCACCTGAAAGAAACCCACGCAGACATGGGGAGAAAGTGCAAAATCCACACCGACAGTCACCCAAGGCCAGAAGTGAACCCCGGTCCTGGCACTCTGAGGCAGCTATGCTAACCACTGTGCTTCTGTAATGCCACAAAACCTACTCCTTTATGATAACTAGTGCCATAAAAATGGGACAGGGCTCCGGTTTCCCAGATGCTGCTGCGTTGCATGTTTCTCACCAGACTCCTGGGGCGGGCTGCAGATGTGTGCAGCTCCCAGCCTTGTTAAGTAAAGCAGAGCGGAGGGCCAACTAAGGGAAAAGAGGGAGAGAGAGCAGGAGAAGGTGACTGGAGAACAGGAGTAGGCTGACACTGAAATGGTGGACCTTTTGACTCTCCGTTGTGTTGCGGAATTCTGGTCTTTGAATGGCATTAAGGGGAGGTTCTCTTAGGGCTGTTGGTCCTGTTTCTGGGAATACAGACATTGATGTCACCGAGGTAAGCACCCAAAGGACAGCCTGAATATTGCGATGATGGCAAACTGAGTATGCAAATGCCCCAATCCACTGCTAAATGCATATGCTGTACATTGAGCTACACTGAGCAGTACAGATTTCCATAAAAGTGCAAGCAGCAGAGTTTCAATTAAGGAGGAGGCAAAATACTTCAGAGGATTTCTAATGGCAATTGGAAAGCTACTCTTAGAAGGTGAATACAGCGAGTAGAACATGACTACAGTATTGGCTAAATTACTTTCCACTGTAATTTTCTCTGCTGGTTATTGAAATCTCCATGTCAGTGGGGCTGCAGATTCATGTCTAATTCTATTGCTGTGTTGCTTTCCATTTCCATTTTTATTTGGCTGCGGACGCAATTCCATATTAATTAAATCACGTTTCCCTATCTCGGGTCATGCAGTGGGATTATTTCTCCGCCTGAAATTGTGCGCTCGAGCGTTGCCAGAATTGCTGCTGATTGCGCACTCGTTCTCATGCCAGGACACCATCTGAATGAATGCAGGCCCCTTCAGTGCGGCAAACAAACGCAGCGGTTATGACAGAGGCATGGAAGTCTCAAACCAATTTGAGCTTGCTTAAGGAGGAGGACAATAACTGCCCAGGCAATAATCTCAAGCTGTGATCTCTGCTTGTTTTTCCACTAATGCTGCCGCACTTGCTCTCCCAGCTGTGATAGTTCCACAGAGTAATCCTCTAATTGTGCTGGCCCTTGCCAATCTTTTTCCTTTCTTTCTCTTGTTCTTTTCTCTACTCTCCCTCTCTCCAAAGTCAAGCTACACAAAATTCTTCATCAGACTTGCTTTGATTTTTAACAGTGTTAATTTTGCACCTACTGATTTGGGTTCTGAAGGAAGAGATCAATTTGTGGGTGAATTGACTGTTTTTTTTTAACTTAACTTTCACTTCTTCCCAGGTAAAGCCTGAAAGGAAACGAGTGTTTTATTTATCGATGGCCATCTGAACAAGGCACACAAAGCTGGGATGTGAGAGACTGTGTCCGGGTTCTGTGGTGTGCAGAATTGAATGTACAATCTTTTATGTATAGGCTGGCAAAATCAACATTAATTCACCATGCGCGTCAAGGTTTCATTAGCTTCTTTCATTTCAGTCATTTAACCAATTATGTTATAAGATTAAGGAACAGTCGGATTTAGTTGAGCAAGGTGGCCAGGATTTAATAATCTTTTTGACATGCGGCTTTCCTTTGTAATTAACTATGTTCTTGTTCAGCTTTCTGACCCTTCTTGATGACTACCCCATATTTTGGATTATGCTTTCCTCTTCTCTTCCAAGCTAGTATTGCAAACACTAAATTAACCTTTTTTGCTCCAGATATTTCATATCATTGGAGGCAAAGCATTATAGCTAGGCATGAGCAGGGCATTTAATCACAAAAGATAGAGCTGGTAAATGGTTCACAGAATCACTGTGCAGGAAAGGCCCTCTGGCCCTGATCTGTTCACCCAATCCCACTTGGCCCATAGCCTGGAATGTTATGGCGTGCCAAGGGTTCATCCATGCCTTTTTTAAAGGATGTGAGGTATCTCACCTCCACCGCCCTCCCAAGCAGCGCATTTCAGACCACCACCACCCTCTGAGTAAAAACGTTTTTCCTCCAATCCCTTCCACACAATTAACTGATGCCTCTGGTAACTGACCCTTCAACCAAGGGGAAACAGGTGCTCCCTATCCACACTGCTCCTCATAATCTTGTGCATCTCAATCAGGTCGCCCCCTCAGTCTTCTCTGCTCCAACGAAAATAATCCAAGCCTATCTAACATCTTTTGTTGAATGAAAATGTCTCCTTTACCTTTTTAGGTCAGATAGTTCGTTCAATTTTATGGCATTTTTCTTCACGTTCATGGCACAGCTGGTGATCAGCATTATTCAAGCAGTGGGAATTCCTGGCTGGGGAGTCTGGTAAGAATCAATTTCTTCTTGTACTAGCTGTACTCTGTAAAGTACTGGAGAACGTTACAGGAATTTCATGCCTCTCAGTCTGTATTTTTAACGAGAAGCGGGAAGGGGGGAATGAAGAGGTCATTCTTTCAGAGTTAAATAACCATAGATTATCCCATTGTCAGCTGGGCTATAAAGTTTCATAGAACAATAGAATTCCTACAATGCAGAAGGAAGCCATTTGACCCATTGAGTCTGGACCGACCACAATCCCACCCAGACCCCATTCCCGTAACCCCACGCATTTACCCTGCTGATCACTGTGACACTAGGGTCAATTTAATGTGGCCAATCAATCTAAATTGTACATCTTTGGACTGTGGGAAGAAACCGGGGCAGCTGGAGGAAACCCGTGCAGACATGGAGAGAATGCGCAAACTCCACACAAACAGTAATCCGAGGCTGGAATTGACCCTGGGCCCCTGGTGCTGTGAGGCAGTAGTGCCACCCTAGAAGCTGAACCTTTGTTGGTCGTCACTGAAAGTACAATGTCAGCACAGCGGTTAGCACTGCAGCCTCAGCACCAGGGAACCGGGTTCAATTCCAGCCTTGGGTGACTATCTGGGTGGAGTTGCATGTTCGCCCTGTGTCTGCTTGGGTTTTCTCCAGGTGCTCATCTTCCTCCCACAATCCAAAGATGAGCAGGCAGGTGGATTGGCCACATTAAATTCCCCTTTTGTGTCCCAAGAGATTTATATGGATTAGTGGGGAATTAGCAGTAAAATACATATTGTTGCGGGATAGAGCTTGGATAAGAGTTGATGTAGTCTTATTGGGCCAAATGGCCTCCTTCTGCACTGTAAGGGTTCTATTATTCAATGAGTCTGATTACTGTGTGCCTCCATTGTTTTGTTGCCATGTTTTCCAATTCTAGAGTGCCTAGTATTCATTCAGTCCAGATGCTTTACATAGAACATAGAACATAGAACAATACAGCACAGAACAGGCCCTTCGGCCTTCGATGTTGTGCCGACCAAAATAAAAAGCAATGCCCCTCCTAACTAAACCATTCCCTTCTCATCCATATACTTATCAACTAACCTCTTAAACGCCACCAAACTTGGCGCATCTACAACAGCTGCAGGCAGGGCATTCCACTCCCTAATCACTCTTTGAGTAAAGAACCTACCTCTGATATCCGTCCTATAACTCATACCCCTTAATTTAAAGTTGTGTCCCCTCGTGCTAGCTTTTTCCATCCTAGGAAAAAGGCTATCACTGTCCACCCTATCCAAACCTCTAATTATCTTATATGTTTCAATAAGATCCCCCCTTAACCGCCTCCTTTCTAACGAAAACAACCTCAAATCCTTCAACCTCTCTTCATAGGACCTGCCCTGTGCTCTGCATCCATCTTATCCTCTTCCCACACTCTTCATCTTGGCCTGTCAGCAAAGATTATCAGTAAATTCCCATTGTGAAGCAAAAAATACTGGATTGCTGACATTGGAGCTGGGTCACACATGAATATATGCAGTATCAAGGAGAGTAGGTTAAAAATTTCTCAGTTATTTCTCAGCAGGATTGGGGTTTATTTAATTAAAACGTGTTCCTTTCACGCAAAGGATGATTCAGACAGTGTGGTGTCCTCTGTCTCATTCTCTGTGATCATGAGCAGCAGCTGTTTATCTACAGAGGGACAATGTGGACTCTAATCCTGAGTCCCCCAGGTGTACCTTGAAGTCCGCAGTTTGCAGCAGTTCAGCTTCACTTGAGAACCAGGGCCATCCCCCTTGTACATTGTTCTGCTGTTCTGTCAATGCTGTTCTCAAATTTAGAATCAATGCAGCCAAACCTTAAGCTGACCCTGTTGTGTTTTTAAATATTGCTGCCACTCTGAGACTTGGCATTGCTTAAGTTGGCAAATGCTTATTCAGTTCATTAAAAAAAAATTACAGACAGCCCTGGTGGCACAGTGGTTAGCACTGCTGCCTCTCAGTGCCAGGAACCCAGGTTCAATTCTGGTGTCAGATGAATTCTGTATGGAGTTTGCACATTCTCCCCATGTCTGCATGGGTTTTCTCCAGGTGCTCCAGTTTCCTCCCACATCCAAAACTGTGCAATTTAGATTGATTGGCCATATTAAATTGACTCTAGTGTCACAGTGATTAGCAGGGTAAATGCGTGGGGTTATGGGAATGGGGTCTGGGTGGGATTGTGGTCAGTGCAGATTCAATGGGCCAAATGGCCGCCTCCTGCACTGTAGGGATTCTATGATTCTACGTGCCAAATTAATGATTGCAACCCACTGGATGTGGTGACCTAGTGGTTTTGTCTTGCAAATGTTATCATGTCAAGGATGGCCTTTAGGAGGGCACAGTGGTTAACACTGCCGCCGCACAGTGCCAGGGACCCAGATTCCATTCCAGCTTTGGATGATTAGACAAACATTTGGAGCTTGCACATTGTCCCTGTGTCCACAAGGGTTTCCTCCAGTTTCTTCCCACACTCCAAACAATGTCCACGTTAAATGGATTGGCCATGGTAAATTGCCCAATATGTCTAGGTTAGATGTGGCCTCACCAATTCCTTATAAAGTTGTAGCAAAACTTCCCTCTTTACATAAAAGCAAATTACTGCAGCTGCTGGAATCTGAAACCAAAGGAGAAAATGCTGGAAAATCCCAGCAGTTCTGGCAGCAGCTGTAAGGAGAGAAAAGAGCTGACGTTTTGAGTCCAAGCGGCCCTTTGTTAAAGCTCATCTGGATTCGAAACATTGGCTTTTTTTTCTTTCTTTACAGATGCTGCCAGACCTGCTGAGATTTTTCTAGCATTTTTTCTTTTGGTTCCCTATTTATATACACCCATCCCTATATAATAAAAGTCAACATTCCAGTCACCTTCGCATTTACTTGTGTCCGCATACTAACTGTTGAGATTCACAGTCAGATTAACAATCTGGTTCCCTTAACTTTGAAGCAGTCTGAAGCATTGGACTCCAAATTTCATACCTTGGATCTAATAACAGCTGTGTGACACGATGAAGCATGCTTGTCTCAACTATATTTTAATAATTAAACAAATATAAATATTAATATCCATTGCAATTTAATTTAGCTGGTTTGATTTATATCTTCTGAAGGAATAAAGTAATGTGTAGGCTTCACTAAGTTTAATTTACATCATAAGAAACTTATTAAAAGCATCATAACTCATAAATGGAATCTGACTCATTTTTAAAGTAAAGAGGGATTTAGTGGGTTTATATTAATGCGACAGTGGGAGTTTGTATTCTGGAGTATTAAGCTGCATAATTATGACCTCAGTTGACAATACTGCAAATAAGAATTCCAAAGTTAATATTAGAATGGTTTTATTTTTCCAAGTTCCTTCTAAGCAAACCCTATTAGGACCCTTGGAAAAATGGCCATTGAACAGTTATAATGAACAAAGTATTAGAGGCTAATATTCTGATGTATGAGTGTAGATTAGGTGAAAAGGCAGCTGACAAATTAACATAAGTTTACATAATTGTCTCAGTAACAACATAATACAAAATATTGGTCTGTAACTTCGAGCTCACCAGCATTAGATTTGGATGAGCGTCCTCAAATATGCGGGGAATCCCTCTTGGAAGTTGCCAGCTAATGGAATTGCCCTGGACCATATGCCGGGAACCATTTGACAATGATTTAAATCACTAACTTCTGATGGTTCTGCTGGTGTTAGGCTAGTAGTTACTTTGTTAAAAGTTTGGAGTTTATATATTAGTCATAAGTATGCTTACATTAACACTGCAGTGAAGTTACTGTGGAAAATCTCCCAGTCGTCATACTCTGGCGTCTGTTCGGATTCACTGAGGGAGAATTTAGCACAGTCAGTGCATTTAACCAGCACGTCTTGTAGAGAAAACCAGAGCACCTGGAGGAAACCCACACAGACTCGGACAGAATGTGTGCAACAGAGACCCAAGCCAGAATCGAGCCCAGGTCCCTGGCACTGTGAGGCAGCAGTGCTAACCACTGTGTGAGTTAGAAGAAATAAAGTCACTTTTAACTTCAATGTAACAATTTTAATCACCCAAAACGAGCTCGGCATGAGACATCACTCAACTGCACAGGCCTCCCCACTTTCTGCTGCCATTGTCCCCCTCACGGGCCCATCTCTGCCCTCCTGACTGCTTTCCTTCCTGACGTGACCACCAGCTCTCAACCCAACCAAACCCTTGCCTTCCATCATGACAGCCAATTCCACTCTGACCCAACCTGATTCCACCCGACGTTTCCTCCCCGATATAACCTTCTTTCCCCCTCCTGGCATAACTTTCTCGACCAGCCAAATTCCATCTACTTAACCCTCTCTTTGGCCCTGTCAGTTTGACTGGACTCTTTAAACCCATCCACTTCATGGCAGCCACTGCAGCAAAGAAAGGAACATGACCTCCGTGACCTTGCTGGTGTTGAAGTGCATTCTTGCCTCTGGAGATTTATTCAGTGCAAGTCCCAAGCAGTGAAGCTTTCCAGAGCGGAAAATCCAGCTGGCCGTGACTTTACACTGCTTCGCTTTATGGCCTATTCGCTTTATCTGTCGTACTTGGTTTGCTCTTATGAACTTCAGGATTTGTTTAGGGGGTGTAGAGTTTTTCGAAAAATATTATCAATATTAGTTAATCATTTAGGGTTTGCCCATTGATTAGGAATTTGTCCAGCTTTACTTAGATGTAGATGGAGCTTTTTTTTTCATGGGTATGGGCATTGTTGACTTAGCAGCATTTATTTTAAATCTCTAATTGCCTTGATTAAGTGGTGATGAGTTGCCATCTTGAATCATTGGAGTCATAGACTCCCTGCTGTTCTGAAGGAATCTGTTTGGCTCATCGAGTCTGTACCGACATACTGACAGGGCATCTTACCCAGGCCCCATTTCCTGTAATCCTGCACGTTTTCCAGGGCTAATCCATCTAACTACACATCTCGGGACACAGAGACAGTTTAGCATGCCCCATCTACCTAATCTGCAAGTCTTTGAATTGTGGGAGGAAACCAGAGCACCCAAAGGAAATCCACGCAGACTCGGGGAGAACATACAGACTCCTTACAGACAGTTACCTGAGGCCAGAATCAAACCCAGGTTCCTGGTGCTGTGAGGCAGCTGTGCTAACCACTGTGCCACCGTGCCGCTTTTGTATTTTCGTAGCACGTCATTTGACTGTACATCAATGTTAATACTTGCACTACAAATAAGATTCAATCATCCATTCATTACCTGCATTATTATGGAGAGGCCTCATTGCAAATTTAGCCCTAAAGTAGTGGAAGGTACTATCATTAGTTTAAATACAGTGGTTAGTACTGCTGCCTCTCACACCAAGAACCGGGGTTCAATACCAGCATCTGTGGAGTTTGCACGTTGTCCCTGTGTCTGCATGGCTTTCCTCTGGGTGCTCCTGTTTCCTTCCACAGTCCAAAGATGTGTAGGGTAGGTAGATTGATCTTGTCAAATTGCCTCTTAGTGTCAGGGGATTAGTGGAGTTAATACATTGGGGTCGGGGGGGGGGAGGGTAGTAGGACCTCGATGGGATCATTGTTGGTGCAGGCAGAATGGTGGTCTCCTGCACTGCAGGAATTCTAAGATTCTGTGTTGCTATGTTTTAGAACTGCTGATTTTCAAGACATTTGAGATGGCAACTAGCAAAAGAATTTTAATTCTGATGTTGGTCTGTTTTGTTCAAAATTTATTCTGGTTCGTTTGCAGGTTGTGAGATTAAAATGTGTTAAATGCTGTGTAGAAGATCTATACCATCCCCCAATATTAATGGGTGTCTCCCCTTCACAGATCTGTTTTTTTTACCCACTCCACCATGCAGTTTTTTTGTCCCTGTGCACATGATATCGCTTCTATGGGGTAGCTTTAAGAATGGAAGGCAAAAGAGAAAATGTTAGAAAATCTCAACAGGTCTGGTAGCCTCTATTAGGAAGGAAAAGAGCTGATGTTTCGAGTCCGGATGACCCTTTGTCAAAGCTAAAAGGCATAGAAAGTGGGAGATATTTGTCCTGCAGGGTGAGAGAATGAAAGATGAGTCACAGCCGCAAAAGTAAAGACAATAAAGAAATCAGAACCAGTAAAATATTAAATAAAATGGAAACAAAGGGGGTTGAGGTGGGGTAGAGCTAATCATCTGAAGTTGAATTCGATGTTGAGACCGGAATGCTGTGAAGTGCCTAGTTGAAAGATGAGATACTGTTCCTTCGGTTTGCAGATGGAGTTTAATGTTAGCAAATGTAAGGTCATCCACCTTGGTAGAAATAATAGTAGGAGGGATTACTATTTAAAGGGTGAAAAGCTGCATCATGCTACAGTGCAGAGGGACCTGGGGGTCCTTGTGCACGAATTGCAAAAGTGCAGCAGGTGATCAAGAAGGTGAATGGAACGTTGGCCTTTATAGCGAGGAGGATAGAATATAAAAGCAGGGAGGTCTTGCTGCACTGTGCAGGGCATTAGTGAGGCCGCAGCTGGAGTACGGTGTGCAGTTTTGGTCCCCATATTTGCAAAAGGATATATTAGCCTTGGAGGGAGTACAGAGAAGGTTCACCAGGCTGATACTGGAGATAAGGGGTTTACTTATGAAGAGAGATTGAATAGACTGAGTCTGTACTCATTAGAGCTTAGAAGGCTCGGGGGGGGAAATCTTAGAGAGATTCTTCCTGCTTAGAAAGGATAGCAGAACTAGAGGGCACAGCCTCAAAATAAGGGGAGAGCAGTTTAGAATGGAGTTGAGGAGGAACTTCTTCACTCAAAGGGTGATGAATCTTTGGAATTCTCTGCCCATGGTGGAGGTCACCTCGTTGCATATATTTAAGTCACGGGTAGATAGATTTCTGATAGACAAGGGAATTAAGGTTTATGGGGAGAAAGCAGGAAAGTGGAACAGATTTACTTCAGATCAGCCATGATTTTATTGAATGTCAGGGCAGGCTAGAAGGGCTAGATGCCCTATTTCTGTTCCTATTTCTTATGTTCTGACGTTGAGCTTCACAATTTCTTTATTCTCTTTCTTCATTTTCCTTTTTCTGCCCCTCCCCTCTTTCCCTCTATTTGATTTCCCCCTTCTCACCTTTTCTTTTGCTGTGCTTTTGTCCTCTTTTTCTCAATTCTACTTCCCTCCCACCCATTTTCCCCCTCCACCCACATCTGATTTCAGCCTCTCTGCCATTTGGCCATTCATACCTCCTGTTCTCTCTACGGACTGCCGTTAGCAGCCTTTCCCCAGCTTTTGTGGCTATGACTCATCTTTCAACTCCCTCACCCTACAGTATAAATATCTCCCACTTCCTATGCCTTTAGCTTTGACAAAGGTGTATCTGGATTCAAAACATCAACTCTTTTCTCTCCTGCTGCTAGATGTATTGAGATTTTCTCTTCTGGTTTCAGGTTCCAGCGTCCACAGTATTTTCCTTTTATTTAAGAACAGAAGGTTGCACATAGAACTGGTTTCATAAGACTCTACAGTATCAATAGCATATGCTTGATCCCATCCATGTCTAGCCTATTAAAAAATTTATATTTTAGTCCACTACTAATTACGTTTTACCTTTCATTTTTACTTTGGGCACATAGGCGGCACGGTAGCACCGTAGTTAGCACTGCTACTTCACAGCTCAAGGGACCCAGGTTCAATTCCCAGCTCGAGCTACTGTCTATGTGGACTTTGCACGTTCTCTTTGTGTCTGCGTGGGTTTCCTCCGGGTGCTCCGGTTTCTTCTGGCAGTCCAAAGATGTGCCGGTTTGGTGGACTGACCATGTTAAAATTGCCCCTTAATGTCCTGAGGTGCGTAGGTTAAAGGGTTTAGAGAGAAATGGGTGTAGAATCTGGGTGGGATTGTAGTCAGTGCAGGTTTGATGGCCGAATGGCATCTTTTTGCACTGTAGGGTTTCTATGATTTCTATGAAGTGTGCGATTTGTTAACTGTCCCTTGTTCAGCATATTTTTTTCTGATAAATCATTATTTCCATATTCCTTTTTATTCCCACGAGTAGCTATTTATTTGCGCACTATTCACTGGGCCTCTGATGTACTCCGTTTTCCTGTCAATAAACATATAATGAATTTTAATGGTCTAATTACAGCAGACACTCTCAGCGTGCATAAATGCCAGACACTTTTCAAAACATCCTACCTCCAAAAGTATGCTTCAGATTCTGATTTTTTTTTTTCTTTCTTTGGGCCCCCATCTTATTAATTAACAAATGCTAGTCAGTCTTGAGACAGTGGGGGATTCACTGGAGATTTCACTTACTAAAGAGACAAGCTGGATGTCCCTTATTCAGCAGGGAAGGTTACTGTGGTAAATGAATATTGACCACATTGCAATGTGAGATGTGAAGGAGTTGAGTCAGTGTTGACTTAAGATTGGGGCAAAGGATAATACAGCAGTGGGGCAGGTCTTTTGGCCCATCAAGCCGTGGCTTCAATCCCTCTGATCGTCTCCTGTTCGTGTGTCTAGCAAGATGCACTTCCACCATCTTCACTGGCAGTGTGCTCCAGGCACCCACCACCCTCTGTGAAAAATTTTCTCTGCACATCTCCTTAAACTTATCACCTCTCATCTTAAACCTGGGTCCTCTCATAGTTGACTCTTCCACCCTGGAATAAACCCTCTGCCTCATATAATTTTGTAGACTTCTATCAAGTCGCTGCTTAGCTTCTATCTTTTGAATGAAAACAATCCAAGTTTATCCAATCTCTCTTCATGCCTGCTCATGCCATGCCTAGCCTCATAAACCTTCTTGCACCCTCCCCAAAGCATCCACATCTTTCTGGTTGCATTGTGACCAGAACTGCACACAATATTCCAAATGCGGACTAACTAAAGTTTTTATACAGTTGTAATATAACTTGCCAACTTTTATACTCAAAGTTGATGAAGGCAACCATGTTGTATGCCTTCTTGAGCACCTTATCTACCTGTTTTGCCATTTTCAGGGATACAAGGACCTGGATACCCAGATCCTTCTGTATGTCAGTGCTTCTAAAGGTTCTGTCATTTAGTATATAATTGTACTTGAATTTGATCTTACAAAATGCATGGTGGCACAGTAGTGAGCACTGCTGCCTCATGACACCATGGACTCAGGTTCAATTCCAGTTTTATGTGACTGTCTGTCTGTGTAGAGCTTGCATGTCCTCCATGTGTCTGTGTGGGTTTCCTCCCACAGTCCCAAAGATGTGCAGTTAGGTGGATTGACCATGGTAAATTGCTCTTTGGCATGCAAAGATGTGCAGGTAGGTGGATTGGCCATGCTAAATTGCCCCTTAATGTCCCAAGATGTCATAGAATCCCTACAGTACAGAAGGAGGCCATTCACCCCATCAAATCTGCACTAACAACGATCCCATCCAGGCCCTATCCGTGTGGCCCCATGCTAATCCCCCAACACTAACGGACAATTTAGCACGGCCAATGCACCTAATCAGCATGTCTTTCTGACTGTGGGAGGAAACCCATGCAGACTCTACAGACAGTGACCCCAGCTGGGAATCGAACACTGGTGCTGAGGCAATAGTGCTAACCACTGTGCCATCATGTTGCTCTTCGGCGTGTAGGTTAGGGAGGATTAGTGAGGTAAACACATGGGGCTACGGGGATTGGGCCTTGGTGGAATGCTTTGTTTGCAGAGTCGTTGCAAAGTCGATTGGCAAAATGGCCACTTTTTTGTGAGTCTTACTGTGCCTGTTGGGTATGAAGCAGTTTGGGACACCCTGTGAATTTAAGATGGAGTCAACTTTATTGCAAAGTTAGCATACAGCAAGTATATAAAGTTTAATGTATTGTGGTACCATTCAAAGCATTATTAAGATAGAACAATTGGTATTCACTGGCTGAGGCTAATATGTCTATCATTTTCTCCCAACAGTGGCTGGATAGCTACAATTACCTTCTTCGGGACAAATGTTGGCTCAGCAGTTGTGATGTTGATCCCAACTGTGATGTTCACAGCGGTTGCTGTGCTGTCTTTCATCGCTCTGACTAAGGTAAAGTTCATTTCGATTGGGCAGGAGCAACCTACTGTTGTTCAAAGCTCAGTGTTCACAGTCAAAGGAGCAAAATTTTAATGAATTAGAACTTATTTCTAAATATGTTATTTTCACAGTCCCAGACACCGTTGTGAATCATTTCGGTTTCCTTGATTTGTCAGCACTTCAGCCACAGTATGGTATTCTAATTTAATTTTTAATACGAATGTTCAGCTCCTGCCACCATGCTGTTTAGTAGTTGTGGGAGCTGCTTTACGGGGAGCAACATTCTGAATTTTAATATCGACTTCAGAGGAAGGCAATTTGTTCCAACATGTCTGTTTGTTTACCTTTGGGAGCTATATTGCCGGAATTTCAACAAAGGCTTCATCCATTTGTTTTAGACTGTCGCCAACTGAGAACCCTTGGAGGCACGATGGCATAACCCCAAAATGTTGCATGTTAAAGCAACACCTAACAAGAAAGAGTTGAATGGCAGAGCAGACTAGATGGGCCAAATAGCATATTTCAATTCCTGTGTCTTAAGGTCCTCCAGCTAATGTTCTGCTCCTCTCTGTTTTGTAGAGGAGCACAGAAGGAAAGAGGAAAAGAATGTGTAGAAAGGAAGGAAATAAAACAGGCAGACAAAAGAGGCTGACAGAATCCTGTCAACGTCTGGGAAATTGAATAGCAGAACTGAGGAGCTTTAAAGGCAATAAAACACAGATAATCTACCTCGGACATTCCTCCTATATCTCCCACCATGAACCTTATAGTTATGCCTCCTAGTAACAGCTACATCCGCCCGAGGGAATAGCCTCTAAATGTCAATTCTATCTATCCCCCTCATCATCTTGTAAACCTCTTTTAAGTCACCTCTCATCCTCCTCTGCTCTAAAGAGTTCTGTTGTCTTTCATAAGTGTTCCCCAAAGCTCACCTTTATTCTGTAATCATCACTGAAGATGACCAGACACTTGAATTGTTTAATCACATTTGGTGTGATTCTCAGCAAGTGTAGATTAGAAGCCTTACAGAGCAGAAACAGGCCATTGAGCCTGCACCAACTCTCCAAAAGAACATCTTATGCAGGCCCTACCCTGCTAATCCACCTCACGTGCACATTTTTGGACACTAAGGAGCAATTTAACATGGCCCATTCACCTAACCTGCACATCTTAAAGTTTATTTATCAGTGTCACAAGTAGTTTTATATTCGCTCTGCAATGAAGTTACTGTGAGAATCTTCCCGTCGCTGCACTTCGGCATCTGTTCGGGTACATTGAGGGAGAATTTAGCACAGCCAGTGCACCTATAACCCACACATCTTTGGACTGTGGGAGGAAACCGGAGCATCCGGAGGAAACCCACACAAATATGGACAACACGCAAACTCCATACAGTGACCCAAGCTGGGCATCAAACCCAGGTCCCTGGTGCTATGAGGCAATGCTAGCCACCCACACACCAAAGTGCTGCTCCTTTGGTGTGTGGTGGGAAACTGGTGCAAACCCACGCAGACACAGGAAGAACATGCAGACTCCACACAAGACAGTCCCCCGAGATTGTATTTGAGCCCGGGTCCCTGGCGCTGTGAGGCTATACCACTGTACCACCTCTGTCCTTTTGGGAGGATGGAAGGAAACTGGAGTGTCCAGAGAGAGCCCACGCAGACACAGGGAGAATGTACAAACTTCACACAAGACAGTCACTCAGATTGGATTTGAACTCGAGTCCCTGGTGCTGTGAGGCAGCAATGCTAACCAGCGTGTTGGTTCAGTAGGTTAATACATAGCTTCAGTTTCCTCAACAGCTTTTGAAAGCATCACTCCCTTTTTTTTTTTTTGCAGACTTCAAAATGTACACTGCTGGCAAGCTGCAAATTTTATAGTCTGTTCCAAATCAAACAATATCTCCTGCAGTTTACCAATTTAATTTAGGAAACTGTGATGACAAATCAGATGTACGCCGAAATTCCCATTAATCCAGAGCTTGTGATCTGCACACCCACAAAGGTGAAATACAGTCTCTTGAGATTTTTTTTAAAAAGCCTTGTATGGACCCAGGAATCGGGTTTGTTCGTTAATTGAATCAGTGTTATTTATAATGGAATAAAGCAGAACCCCTTGATCAAAGAAAACATCTGCTAATTAAATCCATGAGTCAACCTGATTTAGCAGCCCATTTAAATGTTAAAATGGGGATTGAAGAATTGCTGTTGACAGCCGCACTCTGATATGAAACAGAGGACCCCTATATTCTTGACGGCATCAGAGGTATTTTATTTCTTGTTGATCCTATGGGCTGTTTGTGTGGCTCCAATTGCCTCTACACAGGGCTGGATTTTGACAAACATTGACTTTGTGTAAGTATGAGAGGGCATTGCTCTCTCAACATTAATTTGAATTTAAAAACTTTGAGGGCAAGAACCAGCCCAGACTTTCGACACGTGCTCATTTTAACTGACAAGAGTTTTAAAGTTTATTTATTAGTGTCACAAGTAGGCTTATATTAACACTGCAATGCAGTTACTGTGAAAATCCCCCGGTCGTCGCACTCCTGCGCCTGTTAGAAGGAGAATTTAGCATGGCCTATGCAACTAATAGGCACGTCTTTTGGACTGTGGGAAGAAAGAGTGGAGGAAACCCACGCAGATACAGGGGGAGCATTCAGACTTCGCACAGATAGTGACCCAAACCAGGAATCGAACCCGAGTGCCTGGTGCTGTGAGGCAGCAGTGCTAACCACTGCACCACGACACTACCTCCCCCAGCACCGAGTTACAGACACCCACCACACATTTCCTTTAAACCTTGCCTCCCGCACGTTAAACTTATGACCCCAGTAATCTCTTCCACCCTGGGAAAAAGCTTCTGAATATCCACCGTGTCCGTGGCCCCCCCCATCATAGAATCCCTACAGTACAGAAGGAGGCTATTCAGCCCATTGAGTCTGTACTGACCACATCCCACCAAGGCCTTATTCTCATAACCCAGCACATTTACCCTGCTGATCCCCCTGACACTAAAGGTCAACTTAACGTTGCCAGTCAGCCTATCCTCCACATCTTTGGTCTGTGGGAGGAATCGGAGCACCCTGAGGAAACCCACGCAGACATGGTGAAGAAAGTGCAAACTGCGCATAGACAAAGACCCAAGTTGGGAATTGAACTCCGGTCCCCTGGCGCTGTGAGGCAACAGTGCTAACCACTGTGCCACGATCCCGCTCTGGGAGTCGTTGGCCTTTTGTACTTCATCACGAAAGGAAAAGAAAGGTTAACAGTAGCTTTGTTTTGTCAGGGACTTTTAATTTTTAGCATTCGGAATCTGTTCAGTGCGTTTGATTAATGACAGCATTAGAATGACTGTACACTGCAAAACTCCTAATGAGTGCAGCTGCCACTTTTTTTGGATTCAATTACGATACCATTAGTGTAGGTTGCCAGTGTAAACAAGTGCCATGTCCTGTAACTAATTTTCAGTTTAATTTTCACATACTAGAAAGCTGCGTGTTCTGGGTCCTGTCTGTGGCTTTCTGACGCCAGAATTATGATGCTGGTTCCCAGCAATTAATGAGCCATGGTGTGTTTTGATACAAGTGGTTCCTTGTTTATTGTGCTAAATCCTCCTGAGATGCTGATTTATTCAACTCCATTAAACTTTACAACAGAGAGGCCTTCATAGAAGGGAAGGGTAAGGATGCAGTAGTTTAATACCGTTGAGTTGTCTGCACTTGTTTAGATTTACTCAATGTACCAATTTTACAATAATCACGAGCTCTGGCCTTCATAAACTGTTATTCTGCACCCTGACCCTTGATTTGATTTATTGTCATGTGTATTAGTATACAGTGAAAAGTATTGTTTCCTGCGTGCTATGCAGTCGAAGTATACTGTTCACAGAGAAGGAAAGGAGACGGTGCAGAATGTAGTACTGCAGTCATAGCTTGGGTATAGAGCATTGGTAGAGAGCTTATAAGAATCAGAATCATAAAAGCCCAACAGTGCAGAGGGAGCAACACTGACAACCATCCCACCAAAGCTCTATTCCTGTAACCCCATCTATTTACCTTGCTAATCTCCCTGACACTGATGGTCAATTTATCTTGGCCAGTCCATCTAGCTTGCATATTTTTGGACAAGTTAGATTTTTAAAAGCATAGAATAAGAGTAAAAGATCGAATTGAAGGGTATGCTGTGGACAACTCGCTCCAGCGCCTGTCAGACCAATAGCATGGATAGTGCAATGCATAGGTCAAAGGGTCGGGCAAGACCGGCGCTTAAGAGTTTTCACGTAGATGAATCAGTATGGAATGGCAATCCAATGCTGCCACTTTGAGGAAGATATAAGAAATCAAATACAACTTTAGTTCAGTCCAAATCATTGTTGTTTGACTGTGGATGCATTTTAGAGTTTTGAGAAATGAAGATGGGCGGCACAGTGCCCCACCCATCTCCCACATCTCTTGTATTCCTTTGCTGTGCTCTGGTCTCCTCTCACATTCCAAAGACGTGCGGGTTCGGTTGATTGGCCATGCTAAATTGACCCTAATGTCAGAGGGATTAACAGGGAATAATAGGGCCTGGGTGAGATTGTGGTTGGTGCAAACTCAATGGGCGGAATAGCCTCCTGAACTGTCGGGATTCGAAGAACGTAAGATAGCCTCTTAAGCAGCTTTCTGTTTAATGAAATGCAAGTAATTTTTTTTTGTATTTGTTCATGATGAGATATGGGCTGCGCTGGCTTAGTCAACGATTTATTGCCCATCCCTACTGGCCCTTGAGAAGGTGGTGGTAGTGAGCTCCCTTCTTGAACTGCAGAATCCTATGTATTGTAGGAGCACCGAAGGAGCAGTGCTCTGAAAGCTAGTAGCGTTTGCTACCACATAAACCTGTTGGACTTTAACCTGGTGTTGTGAGACTTCTTACTGCAGGACCACCCATAGTGTTAGAAAGGGAATTCCAAGATTTTGACCCAATGATAGTGAAGGAGTGGAGATATATTTCCACATGAGGATGGTTAGTGCCTTGGAGAGGAACATGCGTGTGATGGTGTTCCTATGTATTTGCTGCTCTTGTCCTCCTACATAGATGAAACCACAGGTTTAGAAAGTGCTGTTGAAAGAACCTTGGTAAATTGCTGTCCTGCATCTTGTGGATGGTACACACTGCTTCCATTATGTATTGGTGATGAAGGGAATGAATGCTGGAGTGATAGATGGGGATGCCAATCAAGCAGACTGCTTTATCTGGATGGCGCCAAGCGTTTTGAATGTAGTTGCAGCTGTGCTTTTCCCATCAAAAGAAGAGCATTTCAACCCCATCCTGACTTCTGCCTTGTTGATGATAGACAGGCTTTGAAGAGTCAGGACGTGAGCTACCCTCTGGAAAATTCCCAACATTCCCTGCTCTTGTTACCCTGGTATTGAATATAGAATCCTTACAGTGCAGAAGCAGGCTATTCAACCCATTAAGTTTGCGTTGGCAACAATTCCACCCAGGCCCTGTTCCTGCATATTTACCCTACTAATCCCTCATGACACTAAGGGACAATTTAGCATGGCCAATCTACCTAACCTGCACATCTTTGAACTGTTGGAAGAAACTGGAGCACCTGGAGGAAACCCATGTAGACATGGGGAGAAAGTGCAAACTCCACACACACAGTCACCCAAGAGTTGGAATTGAACCTGGTTCCCTCATGCTGTGCAGCAGCAGTGCTAACTACTGTGTCACTGTGCTGCCCCCTGGCTGGTCCAATTCAGTTGCTGGTCAGTGGTAACCCCCTCCCATCCCCACCCAAGATATTGACTGTTGGTACTGCTATTGAATGTCTTAAGAAGAAAGTTAAACTCTTGCTTGTTGGAGATGGTTAGACTTTGTTTTTTGGAGATGGCCATTGCCTGACACAGGTAGTGTAAGGAACCAGATTAGACTGATTCGCTTATCTGTGTGTGTAACATAAACCTATAACATATGACTGTCTCGAATTGGAAAGTACGCAAATAGAATTAGCTAAGATAGCGACTGTGCTCCATATTTCTTTGGTTTTCATTTCCTCGACCGTTGTAACTTGCCTGAATGTTGTATAGAGAGTAGGTATTGAGTTGTACAAACTTTGCCGCAATGGATTATCAGCCTTATAAATATCCATAGACTGGGTTCTGTGTAAAATAAACTGCAGCGTTTATATTGTTGGTCATACAGTGTCCCTATATTTAGAAGGGATAAGCTCTCCATAATACATGACAAAACCTAGTGCAAATATTAGTCACGCTTTTGCAAGCTATTGTGCTATCTCCTATGCAGTCGGCAAGTCCAGAGAAATGTTGGCACCCCATGAATCAGAATAAATATGCATTAAAATGAGCCAGATGTTGCCTGTATCTTTATTACTAGAACACATTTTTAATATAATGAAGCATTTGCAGAAAGTATCCCTAGCCCTACATCTGTCTTCCTGATAGCCTTCTATCCTGTTATACCATTTCAACTTGAAAGCAACCCATTCCTTATGACTCTGACATCGTGTTTATCTCATGGTTTTTCCTTTTTTTTTAAAATGAGAATAATTTCTCTCACTGAACTCCTGCTGTCCGTTTTGGAGCTGAACTGACCGTTTTGTTTTGAAAGAACTCATGGAATTGCAGAATAGAATAGAGTGTAAAAGGAGGCAATTCAGCCCATTGATCTGGCACCAACAACAATTCATCCAGGCCCCGTAACCCCATGCATTTACCCCAGCTAGTCCTCCTGACACTAAGGGGTAATTTATCATGACCAATCCACCTAAGATCTTTGGAGTATGGGAGGAAACCAGAACACCTGGAAGAAGCCCATGCAGATAAGGGGAGAACATGCAAACTCCACATAGACAGTGACCCAAACTGGGAATTGAACCTGGGGTCCTGGAGCTGTGGAGGCAGCAGTGTTCACCACTGTGCCACCATGCTGCACAACCTGAGGCTGGAATTGAGCAAGGTGCTGTGATACAGCAGTGCTAATAACTGTGATGCCAACTCGTGTTGACTAAAAAATCAAAAGACGTTTTTCTTTGACTTTAGTCAATGAAAAGAAAGCCCTTTTAGAGCTAATCAAAGATCAGCACCACTGTGTTGTAAGTCGGTTTTAGTGTGTCTTTGAGTATTTGAAGACAGAAGCTCTGCAACCATTTGGATGTACTAATCAGTCAGGCTGTTTTGTCTTTCACTTTATGCAGAGAATCCATAGGCGTGCAGGTTCGATGGATTAGCCATGGTAAAATGTGTGGGGTTACAAGGGAAAGGGCTTGGGTAAGATACTCTGTCAGATTTGAATGGGCCAAATAGGGATCTAGGAAATTCTAATCCAAAACTATAAATCATTGATAGAAGCTGATTATCAATAAAACCAGTGAGGGATTCGGAAGAAATTATGCACTTGAGTCTAGGGTGTGGAAGTTGTTATCAATATTTTTCTTAAAATTCATTTGCGGGATTGGGTGCCGCAGGCTAAGCCACCATTTGTTGCTCATCCCTAGTTGCCCTTGAGAAGGTGGTGCTGAGCTGCCTCCTTGAATCACTGAGCTGAAAGGTAGGTACACCCACAGTGCTGTTGGGAAAGGAATTTTAGGATTTTGACCCAGTAAATAGTTGCAGCAAATAGCGTAGGAAGCTAGATTAAAGTAAAGAGATAATAACTAAAGTTTAAGTTTATTTATTAGTGTCACAAGTAGGCTTACATTAACACTGCAATGACATTACACTGTGCCACTGTGCTGCCCTACCTTAAAGGGTTATCTTGGTGGGGTAAGCACAGTTAAGACTCACCTGATGAAGGTGCAGAGCTCTGAAAGCTTGTGCTACCAAATAAACCTGTTGGACTTTAACCTGGTGTTGTGAGACTCCTTACTGTGTCTACCCAAGTCCATCGCCGGCAACTCTACATCAGTGGAATAAGATGAAGGATGGTGAAAGGAAGCTTGTGTGGGGCTTGTTGTTCCGAGCGTCCCTGTTTGTGTGACAGGTCATTGAATTTTGAGCTTACTGAACTTTGCGTGCTTTTCCGAAATGTCCCGTAACTTTTGTTGTTTCTTACCCCCAGGTTCATAACTATTACCGTGGAAGTGGTGGAAGCATGAGCAAGGCACAAGAAGAATGGACCACGGGTGCATGGAAGAATCCACATGTGCAGCACGCAGCCCAGCAAGCCGCTGTAGGTGCAGTGCAGGGGACCATGCAAAACCCACAATACACCGAGTACTCGGACACACCCAACTACGCATACAGCAACCAGATGTAAGCCTCCTGATTTCCACCCCCACCCACCATCACTCCCTCCCTCTCTCCACCCTCTGCATTAGCGCACCTCACCAGTTTACAAAGCTCCCCCCCTGCCTCCCAACCCCGACTCGGGGTTAGTTGGGGCCAGCGACGGTGTGCGTCCCTTTTCCCGTTACGTTATCGTTCCGAGATTAAGAGCCCTGTCCTTTGAGAGCGGGTAATATTTGTGGTGTACTCTTTACAAAACTGAAACCATGGTCGTAGAACAGTGTGGAGATAACCTTTTTTTTAAAAAAAAGCAAAAGAAAGTTGTAACGTTGTTAGTATTGGAAATGTTTGTGATGGTATAGGTCACTTACAACTTGAGCAGAAAGAAAACAAAATCACGTCCGCGCAGAGTAATATTTGGTAGTCTGATGACACTGAGGCCAACCGTAATGCTAGGAATAATCAGGTATTTTCTGGATTGGTGCAGAAGAATCTCCTGGCTGTGTATTGCAGTGCATTTCCAGTATTGATTGTTAGTTTTGTTGGATGTTAGAGCAACTTTGTGACTATACGCAGGGAAGTTTTGTGACAAGCGTATTGTCTTATCCAGTTTATAGAGATAATGTAATGGCCCTGACCAACAGAGCACCCCCAGAATCTTTTAGCCAGATTTATTATCATAACTAACTGATTATACAATGATCAACCCTGCATCCGCAAAGATTATGACTGTTTTGTGAATTGCTTATCCAGTTTGTAGAGATAATGTAATGACACTGACCAACATAGAGCTCCCCAGAATCATTTGGCCATATATATTTGTCATTATTTGCCGTACAACAACCAACCCTGCATCTGCAAGTATCATGACTGGTTTGTGAATTGCTTATTGTCTTATCCAGTTTGTGGAGATAATGTAATGACACTAACCAACAAACAGCGACACCACCCCCACCCCCCCCAGCCCAAGAATCATTTAGCCAGATTCATTTGTCATATAATTAACTAACTGTACAATGATCAACCCTGCATCCGCAAAGATCATGACTTCTGGAGAGAAGTGAACAAGGGTCTTCCAGTCTTGAGCCATCCCTGGTCCTTAGTTCTTCCACGCGCTCCTTTCGAACATGCTCTTGTCCCCCTCTCTGCTTCCAAACCTAATCAGGCAATGAACAGTTCTGCTAAACGTTTTCAAAGTCAGTTTCTAGTTATTGCAAACTAGACTGAGTACGGAGTGCCAAGCGACGTGGAATGGACAGTCTAATTTGCTATCAGATCCTGTCCTGGTTGCTCCCGCAAAAGTATTTATTGAGCCAGGAACCCAGACAACCCGCAGGGAAGAAAAATGGTTTGCTTATGTTCTAGACTGTTTTCCTACTCCTGTGCACTTGCAGAAGTGACTTGTTTTGGATATTGTGTTAAAGGAATGGATCTGCTTGTTTCGTGCATTTCGATTCCTTACACAGTGTGATTATTGGGTGGAGTGGAGGGGGGGGGAGGTGGAGTTTGTGCTCTTGCATCATATTTCAATTGCAAGCACGATCATATCTTTAAATTTAATCTCTATCCGCGATACACTTCTCAGGAATTTGAATGAACCGCAGTGTTGCAGTGTAGTCATACTTTGCATTGCATTTAAAACCAGGAGCACTGATGGTTACCAAAAGATCTCATCGCAGTGCACAGGAGATTTCTTTTTGCTCTATTGCTTTGTGTCGTTTAATTGTTCTGGTTGTTTTCTTGGTTTGAAGCATTCTTCTTTTCCCTGGGTTGTATGAAGTGCAGTGAAATATCTAGGCACTGTACACCCATAGAAGGTGTTGAAACCTTTGATTCCATAGGAGAAAAGGGCATGGTAACATAGTACTGACACATGAGGAAGTGTACCGATGATGTTGCTGTTTCCTGTCCCTGGTGTGCCTTTTCTTTTCACCCCACCACCTCAGCTTTTCCTCCACGTAGCTCCTTCTGATGGGTCTAAAATAAAGAGCTCTGCAGAACTACTGATAAGATGGGGCAAAAGATGACCATAGAACTAATGCACATTCAGCATAGGGATGCTAGATCTGGGACTTGAATACACAAGTACAAGCAATAAGCATGACTGTTCTAGCACCCAAACATAGCACACCTCCCAGACAGGAAATCACCAGTTTACTTCCCAGTTGAGACTTCAGTTTAATATCAAAATCTGTCTCAACTTGCAGAGATGTGTTTTGTTCCCTGCAGCATTTACCTTAAATAATTCAAGATCATTTAACTCTGCCAGACCATTAATAAAAGCAGTAACAGTCTGTTAATCTGGAGCACAAAATGGATGGCTAGGTTCAGGGGTGCAAAAGTAAACATGAGTCGCAAGCGGACATGTGGCATTTACAACACTTGCTCACGCAATCGAACGTAGAGACGTGGCAAGTTAATGTTGTTCCTTTAAAACCAAACCTCAAAGTTCCCTGTTACCTATTCCAGAGAAGCTATTGCAGAGTGTAGGGTTGAATCTGTAAAGTTACCTATCGTCTGACACCGCAGTTAAAAACTGGGGGAAGAATTGCTTTGGAATTGATTCCTTTTTTTTAAAAACAGACACTCACCCTTGCTTATTTACAGATTTTTGAAATCTCCCCATTAACTTCGATCAGTATTGTGAAAATGATTTTTTTATTTGCAAAGCTGCTGTAATGTTCAAATCTAGAACCTTCATATTTAGGAAGAGGCACAAGGTGAATTAATTTTGTATAAATGTTAAATATAATATATTAGAATAAACAAAAAAAATTGTGTGAATTAAGATTAAGTATATGAGGTGTACATAAGAGTATTTAAGGTGTACATTCAAACTGTGGCTGTGGTGATAGTGCAAGCTTGGTGTAAGTCATATAAATCGTCTGCATGTGTTCTAGATGGTATTTTATTGGTGTTCTGGGTTGCACACATACTTGGAAGCTGCTTTGACCCTGCTGCTTTTATTCTGGGAATCACAAATAACACTGTCCATATTACGATCAGTATCTTGTTTTGCACATAAACCCATAGATGTATTTATGTAGACACCATCCTCTGCTCTGGCTCTTTCTTCAAATTTCAGACATTTATCTTAAAGTCAGCCTTTTTTTTTGTTCTGTTGCACAAATTATAGAATTTGGCTATCTTGATTCTAGACTAACATTTGGATTATTTTGTTGACGCTAGCGCTTAAAATTATTCTGCCCACATAAAAGCGGGAATCATTAGGAAATGTTCTGTCTGTAGGAATCATTAGAAAATATTCCGTCTATGCAAAGGTCGGAATCTAAATAATAGTATTTAGTGAGGAAATGTTGTGCAGTTCCAATCTGACAGGTTGCAACACTTTTGAGTGTTAACCACATTAAGTTCAAGATGTGTTCATTGCATGATAGGAATAAATAATGGTTAAATAAACACTTCTGCTGTACAGAGCAGAAGTCCTGACGCAATTGCACAAATTATGCAGCCCATTGTATCTTTCACAGTAGAATTGTTTCTCGAGTTGTTTCATTGTCTTGTGATTTGCTATAAATACTTAAAAGTGATGTTTAAAAAAATCCGTATTGTGAAAATTACTATAGACTTGAGTGGTGGTCTCTCCTTATCTTTTGTAACACTTTTAACCACTACTTAATTGTATGCAAAATTTCTTGCCTAAAAATACACAGACTGCCCTCATTTAATGTACTTTCTAATGAGTTCAGATGCTTCATTTTTGCTGTCAACACAATTGTACCGTGCTTTAATTGAAAATTAATGCGCTTTCTCCCTTTTTGTTAGCCCTTAACTGTGGGGGAACTATATTGCTATGGAATCTTTCTTAAAAAAAATCCATTCTTAAACAACCATTCTGTTTTTGTTTGTTTGGATGGAATGATTGTTTGTAAGAAGTTATTTATCTAACACAAGGACCAATTGACAATTACCTTCTGGCACCTTAATATCTAGTGAGTAAGTAGGAGCAATTTGGCTAACTCGGTAGACAGTAGAGCAAAAATATATATTTTTTCGCTTTCTGTTTGCGTAATTGGATTTGAAGAAGTTATAATCGACTGGAAGGCTTGCATTGTTTTGGGATTTCTTAACACTCTAAGTAACCCCATCAAGATGATAATAGAGGGAATAACAGCACAATACTGTGGGTGCTGGAATCAAACAAAAACAGAAAATGCTGGAAAATTCTCAGGTCTGACAGCATCAGTGGGGAGAGAATAGTGCAAAATAAGAGATCTTGACACATCTCTCTTGACTTTTGGATTCAGCTTGAATTTGGTTGTTGGAGACAAAGGGAGATGGATGAGGATCTGACCAGTCTACTCTGCGCATTGACTTTAACAATGGAGTAAAAAGCCATTTTTGTTGAAAATTAGTTGAACGGTTTCCCTCCACAGAAGTAAACGAATACGTGGAGCTGCAATTTTCCAGTTTGAACAGTGATGCTCGATTGGATACCTCACTGCTATCACAGATTCTATAGATATAGCCAAGCAGGTCACCCTTTGGATGACCCTTCTAGGATTACATTTTGTAGATGCTAGCACTTGGAAAATGTTCCATCTGTACAAAAGTGAGAATCATTAGAATTGTTCTGTGTGCATAAAAGTGGGAAACATGACTCAAAGCGTGATGGGCGCTGTGACAGCGAGTAAATTTTAAAGAGGTAGACTGATTTTGTTTTTAAATTGGTGATGGGGAGAAGACAGGAAAATGGGGATGAGGAGTATATCAGTCGTGATCAGATGGCAGAATGGACTTGATGGGCCTAATTCTGCTTCTGAATCTTTTGGACCTTTTAGTGTCATCCAGACTTGAAACGTTGGCTCTATCCTGTCTCCACAGAAGCTGCCAGACCGGTTGAGATTTTCCAACATTTTCTGTAATATTAGAGAGGATTTGATATAGATTGCTGATAGCTTTCCACCACTGTGCAAAGATACTGAGAGCCCAGAATATTTTCATTTGGCACCACTTCAAGGTATCTGGTTGTAGGGGCACTAAGGTAAAATTTCTTGAGTCTCTATTGGCAATGAGATATTTAGCCCCTATTGCCAATGGGTATCCATTCATCACCTGCAGGTGAAACCAGGATTATGTGGCGGGGGTTTAGTCTTCTGGCTAAAGTCAAGCATCAGATCGAGCCCAAGATGGAATGCAATGCCTTTTCTGTGAGCTTGGATCTTAACACGTCTCTCTCGTGGGGACAGTTGGATTCAGTTTGAATTTGGTTATTGGAGAGTGAAAGGAGATGGGATTAGGATCTGACCAGTCCACTCTGTGCACTGGCTCTGTAACTTTAACAGTGGAGTAAAAAGCTTTTTCTGTTGAAAATTAGTTGAACAGTTTCCCTCCATAGAAGTGAATGAATACGTGGAGCTGCAATTTTCCGATTTGAACAGTGATGATTAGTCGGATACCTCACCGTTGGCCCAGACTCTATAGATACAGCCAAGCAGGGCATCCCTTTCAGTGGCACAGTATGCTGGAATATACCCTGTTTTCAGTTGCCGCACTTTGTGATGTCAATTTTGTACCCCTACCGAAGCCATCACAATGCAATATGTTGATACGTTATTAATCCATTTCCTATGCATTTAAAATAAGGTGCTTTAATATAGAGGCAGCACGATGGCACAGTGGTTAGCACTGGTGCCTCACAGCACCAGTGGACCTGTGTTTGATTCCCAGCTCAGGTCACTGTCTGTGTGGAGTTTTGCACATTCTCCCTGTGTCTGAGTGGGTTTACCCCAGGGTTCCAGTTTCCTCCTACACTACAAAGATGGGCGGGTTAGGTGGATTGGTCATGCTAAATTGTCCCCTTAGTGTCAGGAGGACTAGTTAGGTTAAATGCATGGGGTTATTGAGGATAGGGCCTAGGTGAGGTTGTGGTTGGTGTGAATGGCTTCCTTCTGCAGTATAGGGATTCTATGAATATAAAAACAGATGCTGCTTGATACAGGATAATTCTACTGACATGTCGTGGATGTGTGTAGCATTAATTACAGTTCTTGTATTTTTTTTTTAAAACATCTTTTTCAGGCAATGGAATCACACAAACGCCCTCTATTTTTTTATTCCTTTTTAATTTCCCCAGCTGCCTGGTTCTGTTTATTTGCACTGATCTAATTTGCTTTTTTTAATGCAAGCTTCCTGCTCCCAGCGCTACCCAGATGTGAACCTTCAGGAGCTTGGCAGTAGTGTTATTTTCCTCTTTGCTAGTAATTAGTTCAATTTATTTAAACTTCTTCAAGTCTAATTGTAAGTTTGGAGTCCAAGAAAGGTTATATTTTGTACTGGGGCTCCCTATTCAGTGTCCATTATGCAGTAGGAATGACGAGATTGCTGGAGCTCTCTGCACTGTTGGTCTTTCAGTAAACCAGTTTAAAGTGAGCAGCTGACTTGCCTGGAAAAATAAAATCCCTTTCAGTTTGCTGAGGCACCTCTTTTTATGACTCTCGCTTTTGCTTTCAAGTCCAATTGCATGTCTGTTTTATTTTGTTAAGGCAAACATCGCATTGCCCACGAGTCTAACTTTATAAATGCAAAGGCTGCTTTAAAGCCACCCAATCCAACTGATTTTGTTTTTTGGAAACCAGGGTCCAGGAATTAAAACATAAACTAGAAGCAGGAGGAGGCCATGCGGTCCTTCAAGCCTGCTCTGCCATTTACTTCAATCATGGCCAATCATCAAATTCAATATCTTGATCCTCCCCCTTTCTCCCATTTCCCTTGATCTCTTTAGCCCCAAGAGCTATAGAGAATTTCTTCTTGGAATCACAATGTTTTGGCCTCTGTGTGAATGAATTCCAGAGAGTTGGGTGAAGAAATTTCTCCTGGCCTCACTCCCACAGCCTGAAAGCCATGCTGGTTAGGGGCATTGGCCGTTCTAAATTCCCCCTCAGTGTACCCGAACAGGTGCCGGAGTGTGGCGACTAGGCTATTTCCGCAGTAACTTCATTGCAGTGTTAAAGTAAGCCTACTTGTAATATTGATAAACAAATTTTAAACCTAATGATCATCAAATTCAATATCCTGATCCCACCTTCTTCCCATATCCCTTGATCCCTTTACCCTCGAGCGATATCTAATTCCTGAAATCACACAATGTTTTGGCATCAACTACATTCTCTGGTAGTGACATTCACTACTCTCTGGGTGAAGAAATTTCTCCTCACCTAAGTCCTAAAACATTTACTCCTTAACTTCAGTAAGTAGTCTCGCAACACCAGGTTAAAGCCCAATAGGCACATGCTACCAAATAAACCTGTTGGATTTTAATCTGGTGTTGAGACTACTTGCTATGCCTATTCCAGTCCAATGTTGGCAACTTCACATCACCCCTTATCCTCAAACTATGAGTCCTCCACCCCTAGTTCTGGACTCCCCCAGCACTGGGAACATTCTTTCTGATCTACCCTGTCTAATCTGTCATATACTTGTATACTTACAAAATTCTGTGTGTGTGCTCCTCCTTGCCATCAGTTAACTGCAGCTTGTGGCATTGTTGGTGACTGCTTATTAACTGATGCTTATGTATTAAAACTTCAGTTTGAAAAACGGAAATCTAAATCTGGGCTTATCCCAGACAGAGGGTTGGGTTGGAGTAAATAAACTTGAGTAATCATGTCACTAAATGAAAAATGTACGTTTTAAAAAGGGACACAGATAAATGTGAGCTGCCATGTCTGGAGTTCCGGTGAACACTATTGACCATTCCTTCTCATCGTCCAAAAGCACTTGAAGATGTGTAAATATCTCTGATGTTAATCATGCTTTTTTAAGACTTGGCTATGTGCTGAGGCTATATGGAAATTTGTTTGCTCTGACGGTGGCTTTTGGAGTTTGGTGATACAATTGAGGCATTAATTAATTAATCAAGTATTGATATCTGGTATTTTAATTATAATTTGAAATAGCTTTGTTGTAACATGGCTTTGTGAGCCTGTGTTATGTTTCTTTAAGATCTTAAGCTTATGCAAGAACATTAATACGTGTCCCTCCTCTCTATTGTTAACCACAACATTGCTGTTTTGGTCTGTTAAAGGTTCACTGGTTAACTCTTAAATTCTAACCACACAGTGCAACTAGTTAACAGATCTCTACAGCTTAGAAAAGGGCATTTCTACCGAAACAGCTAAAGAATTGTTAGTGTGTGTGTGTGTGCGCGCGCATTATTTGGTAGCTCCTGTACTAATTCTTATGCTGTATAGAACGTATTGTCTGTATTGTTTTATCAGTTTTTACACTACAGTAATTCTTCAAAATTGAGTATCCACCTTTTTTCCTATTGAGAAATTATTATCACTGTCATTCCAGTATGTCAATGTCATTCCGGAGAAATAAATGGTAAAACCTAGTTTTATTATCTTGTGCTGTTTTTCTTTGAAGACCAGTGTTGTGGTAAGGTGGGTGAATTTGCAACAATGTGACTATTGGTAGATGTACATTCTACAAAAGACCATGAATGTAGCCCAATCCATCATGCAAACCAGCCTCCCATCCATTGCCTCTGTCTATACTGCCCACTGCCTCGGCAAAGCAGCCGGCATAATTAAGGATCCCACGTACCCCGGACATTCTCTCTTCCACTTTCTTCCTTCAGGAAAAAGATACAAAAGTCGGAGGTCACGTACCAACCGACTCAAGAACAGCTTCTTCCCTGCTGCTATCAGACACTTGAATGGGCTTATCTTGCACTAAGTTGATCTTGCTCTATACCTTAACTATGACCGTACCACTAGTCTGCATTCTTCTCTATGAACGGTATGTTTTGTCTGTATAGCACGCAAGAAGTAATACTTGTCACTGTAAATACATGTGACAATAAATCAAATACACAGCACAGTGGCGTTGCTGCCTCTCAGCACCAGAGATCTGGGTTCGATTCTTGGCTTATCTCCTCGGTCCGGAATTGAACCTGAGTCCCTAGCATTTTGAGGCAGCAGTGCCAACCACTGTGTCACCTTATGAAATTCATGTTAATTGGAATCTGTATTTATCATAGACAACTGAAGAGGAACTTGACATACACCAATAATCAACTCTTTTGCAGAAATATTGCTTCTGAATAGAAATATTTAGCGCATATATTTCTAAATAGACTCTGAATATGGCAACTTGTGCAATAAACATTGAGGTTCTGTGTTGATGGGTTCACAATGATTTCACGCCCTTTGAAAATGTAATGAGTTTGTTGATTTTCAAGTCTTCAAAATAATTTCATAGAAGAATGTATTTCTAATAGATTATTAGGACATTAGCAAAGGCAGTACAGCAAATCCAAATCGGTATTCAAAATGTAGCCCTTATTTAATATAGAAAAATAAGCTGAAATGCTAATGGTCTATGAGAAAATAATCACAGACTCATTCCTTAATTTCCTGCCTCCCTTCAAGAACCAGGATGAATACTAAAAGGAAATGACGTACTGGTGTTATTGCTAGACATATTAATCTAGAAACTCAGCTGGTGACCCAGGTTTGAATCCCGCCGCAGCAGTTGGTGGAATTTGAACTCAGTGGTAATCATCTGGAATTAAGAGTCTTCTAATGACCACGAAACCGTTGTTGGAATAACCCATCTAGTTGACTAATGCCTTTTAGAAAAGGAAATCTGCCGTCCTTATCCAGTCTGGCCTCCAGATCCATTGCAATGTAGTTGACTCTCAACTGCCTTCCAAGGAAACTAGGAATGGGTAATAAGTGCTGGCCAGCTAATAATGCCCATATCCTATGAATGAATTTAAAAACAGATATAATCCTAGTATTCCTTAACCATGATTAAAGCAAATTAAATTGCATCAAATATCCACAGTATTTGAAACTTGCAAATTGTTTTCTGTGCCGGGGAGCAGAGCTTCTGGTGAATGAACTGATTTGATTTATTGTTGTCACGTTCACTGGGGTACAATGATATTGTTTCTTGTGCGATATACAGATAAAGCATGCTATTCATAGAGTACATAGAACAGAAGGAAAGAAGAGAGTGCAGAATGTAATGTTACAGTCACAGAGGAAGATCAGCTTAATATAAGGGCAGGCCCTTTCAAAAATCTGATGGTAGCAGGGAAGAAGCTGTTCTTGAGTTGGTTGCTGTATAACGTGAGACCTTTGTATCTTTTTCATAGAAGAAGGTGGAAGAGCGAATGTTCAGGGTGCGTGGGGTCAGTTTCACAGCTTCAAATGGAACAGATTGAAATCCGCCTAGAATCAAATTGGAACTTCCGAGAACTTCTTGGAATGGGTGTAAAACTGGCATCATCATCTTAACCAGGCTAGGAATATTTTGAGTGATCTGTCCAAATGTCTTGACAATTTAAAATAACTGAATACCTTAGAATGATCTCATTACAATCAAATGTGGGCGTATCGTTGGTGGAATACTGCCTACTTCCAATGTAAAGATTAACTGACATGATGACACAGTGGTTAGCACTGCTGCCTCACAGCACCAGGGTCCTGGGTTCTATTCCCAGTTTGGGTCGCTGTCTGTGCAGAGTTTGCACGTTCTCCCCCTTGTTCATGTGGGTTCCCTTCCACAAAAGACATGCTGGTTACATGATTGGCCATTCTAAGTTGCCCCTTAGTGCTCAAAGATGTGCAGATTAGGCAGATTGGCCATGCTAAATTGCCCCATAGTGTCCCAACATGCAATGGTTGGTTGGATTGGTCATACTAAATTTTCTGTAGAATCCACAGATGTGTAGGTTAAGTGGTTTTAACCATTGCTAAATTGCCCCTTAGTGTCTAGAGATGTGCAGATTAGGTAGATTAGCCATGCAAAATAACTCTTAGTGGCCCAAGATGTATAGGTTAAGCGAATGGCCATGTTAAATTGTTCTGTTGAGTCTCAAGATGTGCAGGTTAGGTGGATTAGCCATGCAAAATAACCCTTAGTGTCCCAAGATGTGTGGGGTAAGTGGATTGGCCAACCTGATTTGCCCATTAGTGTCCAAAGATATATAGGGTAGGGGAAACTAGTAGGGTAAGAATGTGGGCTAACAGGGATAGGGCCTGGGTGGGAAGCTGTGCCAGAGAGTTGGTACAGTGTTGATGGGCCAAATGGCTGCCTTCTGCACTATAGAGATTTATTGATTCAATTAGGCAGGAGCTCACTCCGATTTCTGATATTAGTTCCATATCATTGAAGTGTATTAAAACCTGAAATTCAAAGGTAAGGTTCTATAGGCTTCAAGAGCACAAGGCGCTTTGAATTTATGTTTGAACAAATGTACTTGTATTCTCTGAGGGGGTGTATATAAAGGCAGCTGATAAGTGGAAGATGCTGCATGTTGTGTATCTTGGCTTTCAGACCTGTCGAAATTGAAAACCCAGGAGATCCAGAATGAAGTTGTAAATTGGATTATTAATTGCCTAGACAAATGGAGAATGGAATGGCTGTCAATGGTAATTGATTTAATTGGGCTGCAGTGACCAGCCGAGAGCCCCCTGGGGAAACCACTCTTCTGATCTTTACTTTTCAGAATATTTTATAAATGAATTGAATGAAAAGTATAAAAAAAAGTCAATGTTCACCAAGTTAAATTGAACTGAAAAGTTGAAAGTGCCAAGGAGCGATATTTCATTAGAACAGATCCACAGGATTCTAAAAACCTTAAAGATAAATCCGCAAACAAATTCACAGTAACCCGCTTATACCAAGATTTCCAAACACAATTCTACAATTTAATTGATGTCTAGTATAAATTTTTATTGTTGATTCAATAACACACCATCCAGATTCTGGCCCAATTACATTCAAGCCAAATGTTATGAATCAAATTTCTGTCAATCGTTCATAGAAAGAATAGTTTATCCATTTATTTGTCACAACTAAGGTTTACATTCACAGTAATTTCATTGCTGTGTTAAATTACCCGAGTCGCCATAGTCCGGCACCTGTTCAGCTTAATGCATCTAACCAGCTTGTCTTTCAGACTCTGGGAGGAAACCAGAGCACTCGGAGGAAATCCACGCAAACACAGGGAGAATGTGCAAAACACCACACAGTGACCCAAGCCAGGAATCAAGCTCGGGTCCCTGGCGCTGTGAAGCAGTGGTGCTGACAACTGTGCCACTATGTTATATTTACAGTTATATTTAGACTGCATCATTCATGATCTCGGGGAACACCAGACTATTTCCAACTAAACTTTAACTGCAGCCATTGAACAGTTCAGGTTAAAGTTTAAAGTTTTTTTTACTGGTGTCACAAGCAGGCTTATGTTAAAACTGGAATGAAGTCACTGTGAAAATCCCCTGGTTGCTACACTCCAGTGTTTCTTCTGGTACACTGAGGGAGAATTTAGCAGAACCGATGTTCCTAACCTGCACGTCTTTCAGACTGTGGGAGGAAACCAGAGCACCTGGAGGAAACCCAAACAGACACAGGGAGAATGCGCAGACTCCATGTAAACGGTGACCCAAGCGGGAATCGAACCTGGGTCACTGTGAGGCAGCTGTGCCACGGTGCTAAGATTGAGGAGATGGTCATGGTTCATCTGATTGTGGTCTTGACACAACTTTTCTGTCTCCCGCAGCACCCAACCCCCATCCCTCAAAATCCTTGGCTCTCTAGTCAATCAAACCTCTATCTAACCCAGCCTTGAATACATTCAATGAACCAGTTTCCACTGCTCTCTGGGGAAAAGAATTCCAAAATCTTAGTGACCTCCTAAGAGCAAAATCTCCTCCTCATCTCCATCTGAAAAAGGAGATTGGTTATTTTTAACCTCTGCCCCCTACATCAAGACTCCCAGAGGGAATACACCTTCCCCAGCATCTAGTCTTGCCAAGTCCTCTCAGAATCTTTTGTGTTTCAACAAGGTCACCTCTCATTTTACTAATCCCCAATGTGTATTGGCCTCGCCTGCTCAACCTTTCCTTACAAGATAACCCCATCATCCATGGGATCAGCTAATTTTCAATGGACATATATCCCTCAAGTAAGAAATAATATAAGCCCTGTCCAGTGCTCCTTACGCCTAGCTAGTACTTTCATGGTATGTGTCACTGGCAAAGCCAGCATTTGTTGCCATCTCTTATTGCCCTTGGTTCGAGTGGTTTGCCAGGCCATCTTGGGAAGCATTTCAGAATTAACCATGTTGCTGTGGTTCATGTAGGCCAGACCACGGCAGGTTGGCAGATTTCCTTCCTGAAAGGGTATTAGTGAACCAGATGGGTTTTTAGCGATCAATGACAGTTCCTTGGTTAATATTACTGAGAGTAGCTTTAGATATATAGAAATTAGAAGCAGGAGTAGGTCATTAAGTCCTTCGAGCCTGCTTCACCATTCATTTCGAACATGGCTAATCATCGAATTCAATATCCCGATGTCCCCTCCAAACCCCCCCCTATCTCTTGATCCCTTTAGCCCCAAGAGCTATATCTAATTTCTTTTTGAAATCACACAATGGTTTGGTCTCAACTATTTTAGTGAATTCCACACATTTATCACCCTCTGGGTGAGGAAATTTCTCCTCACCTCAGTCCTGAAATGTTTTCTCCTCATGCTCAAACTATAACTTCCTAGTTTTGGACTCCCCCACCCCATTGGGAACATTCTGAATCTACCCTGTCTAACCCTGTTAGAAATTTATAAGTTTCAATGAAATCCCCTCTCACTCTTCCAAACTCCAATGAATACAATCCTGATGTGATAGACCTGCCATCAGAGGACTCTGGTAAACCTTCACTGTATTCCCTCAATAGCAAGGACGTCATTCCTCAGATAAGGACACCAAAAACTGCACACAATACTCCAGGTGTGGCCTCACCAAAACCTTGTACAATTGCAGTAAAACATCTCTATTCCTATACCTAAATCCTCTCGCTCTGAAGGCCAACATACCATTTGCTTTCTTTATTGCCTGCAGGGCAACATGGTAGCACAATGGTTAGCATTGCTGCCTCACCACCAGGGACCTCAATTCCAGTACTCAACGTGGGTCACTATCTTTATGGAGTTTGCACATTCTCTCCATGTCTATGTAGGTTTCCTCCGAGTGCTCCAGTTTCCTCCCATAGTCCGAAAGATGTGCAGGTTAGGTGCATTTACCCGATTAGGCACCAAATGTGGCGACTGGAGGTTTTTCATAGTAACTTCCTTGCAGTGTTAATGTAAGCCTCACTTGTAACTAATAAATAAACTTTAAACTGCAAGCTTACTTTCAGCGACTGATGCATAGTGATACTGAGTATCCACCTTCTCGAATTATACCCATTCAAATAATAACCTACCTTCCCATTATTGTTACCTTTAGATTCCAGATCTATTAATTGAACCTATATTTCCAGCAATCACCGGAGCCTCTGGATTACTTAGTCCAGTGCCACTGCCATTATGCCACCACCTTCCCCTTAGGTAAGTGTTCTAAGCTATTGCTGATGCTCCTTCTGACACTTATTGCCTTGGGTCCCTGTATAATAACGTGGTGACGGGGAATTCCTTCGAAGCACAAGAATGTTCTGCCACTTGTTTCGCATTGCCATCCTCGGATCGAGAGTATTATTCCATTCCGCATCTTCAAGTTGAGTCAGGTTTTTAAAGTGTTTTCATTGGAAGAGCAAACCACTTGTGTCAAAACTTGATTGTTCCACACTGGTAAACTTCTGCAGATTCTTTCCCTGGCCGCGTTCAGCGATAGTCTCTGCCTTCGTTGAAATGGTACGAAACACGAAATGAAATAATGTGAATGGTTCCAAACAGGTCCGTAAATAAAACCAAAATGTGAAATTATCAATGGACAGAATTATCACGTTCACTGCACAAATTTCCATCTCTAGAAATGTTTTGTAGATTAAAGACCCAGGCTGAAAGAAGAATGTTCTTTCAGGGAGGGGCAAGGTAACACAGTGGTTAGCACGCTGCTTCACAGCGCCAGGGATCTGGGGTTCGATTCCCGGCTTTGGTCGCTGTGGAGTTTGCACCTTCTCCCCGTGTCTGCATGGGTTTCCTCCGTGTGCTCCTGTTTCTTCCCAAAACATGTGCATTGGCCATGCTAAGTTCTCTCTGTGTACCCAAACACAGTGGTGACTAGGAATTTTTACAGTCACTTCATTGAAGTGTTAATGTAAGCCTAATGTCACACTAATAAATAATTTTTTGCTGCTCACTTCCTCTGGGTCACTGCAATGGCCAAAACATTTCTCCTGGTCATAATGTGTTAGTGGGATTTTCATACTCATTTTTATGGGATGTGGGCTGGACATCCCTAGTTGTCCATGGACAGTTGAGAGTCAACCACATTGCTGTAGCTCTGGAGTCCATGTAGACCAGACCAGGTAAGGATGGCAGATTTCCTTCCCTAAAGGACATGAGTGAACCAGATGGGTTTTTCCGACAATCAGCAATGGTTCATGGTCACCATTAGACTTTTAATTCCAGTATTTTGAATTCAAATTTCATCATCTGCCACGGTGAGATTCGACCCAGTACATTACCCAGGTCTCTGGATTCTAGCCTAGCGACAATATTACCAGGTCACCACTTCCCCGCTCTGGTTATCGTGCAGTATAGAATCCGAGTGTGGCGACTAGGGGGTTTTCACAGTAACTTCATTTCAGTATTAATATAAACCTACTTGTGACACAGATAATAAATTTTAAACTTTAAAAAAAAACTTGATGAGAAATTGGAAGCCTCTGTGTTGGATTGGTCCTATGTATCATAGAATCCCTACAGTACAGAAGAAGTTCATTCAGCCCATCGAGTATGCACCGACCACAATCCCACCCAGGCCCCGTTCCCACAACCCCAAGATTTACCCTGCTAACCCCCTGACAGTAAGGGTCAATTTAGCATGGCTACCCATGCTAACCCATGCATCTTTGGACTGTGGGAGGAAACTGGAGCACCTGGACGAAACCCACGCAGATGTGGGGAGAATGTGCAAACTCCACACAGACAGTGACCCAAGACCAGAGCTGAACCTGGGACCCTGGCTAACCACCTTGCCACTGTGTCATATCTTGTTTAGTGTCTAATTGCGGCAATTTCTGTTGCATTTTAGTCTATAAAAAGCAAGGCTCGTGTAGCATTAACCACTACCCTGTCTCCTCCCCACTTGATAGAGCTTAGTGTTCTGAATGGCTTTGTTCTCTCACTAAAGATTTGTTCTATCAGTGCGCCACTCAGCACTCAGCTTGTCTGCTTCTATTTATCCACCTCCCAACAAATGTTTTGAAATTACTTTGAGTGACCTCTTCACCACCTTTCCAGTTTGGTAAATTCTTGCAAAAAAAACTCTCCTTTGAAAGTAGGAATTTGAAGATGCTTCTTAAATGGTTTTTTAAATATTTATACCTTCCCTTCCTCCAGCTCCATTTCCACTTTCCATTATTTAAAACCAGTATTTTGCTAGTGTTTGAATGTGTGCATCTATCTTTCGTGGACACATTAATAGAGGGATAGACGCTGCTCATTGTTGCGGGGTTGGGATAAGTTCTCTGCGGCTTTCCTCCACTTATTGCACAATTAATCAAGATGTTCGGTCTGGTTGCAGAGATAACGAAAGCTTGTAGATTGCCAATTTAACAGCGACACAGAATATAACTATATCAGGACAATCTTAAAGCAAAACATTTTATTTATGCTTCATTTTAACAGCTATTTAGCTTTTTTAAGAGAGCTGGCAAGTGATTTAATGGAACTTTTTGGCCAGCAGCAGAGCCAATTACTCAGATGCAAAATTCACACCAGAGGAAGAGGCTGTTCGGCCCAATTGATTCCTGCTGGCGTTCATGGTCCTCACCAGCCTAAGTTTAAGTCTTACATTTATTTATCAGTGTCACAAGTAGGATTATATTAAAACTGCAATGAAGTTACTGTGAAAATCTCTTACTTGCTGTAATACATCTTTAGAGGTGAAGTCCATTCCATCAAAATCTCTTCATTTACAAAGTCTAACAGAAGTTACAAGAGTGCTCTCAGATGAACTGACACTCCCGTTAAGTACAAACCAAAGGCTCCCTGATTGGTCCTTCAGGCGGATCCTTATCCAGGGAGTTCATAGTCCAATAGGCAAACCTCAATGGCCTGGATTGAAATCATTACAATCGCGACAGTCCAGCGCCTGTTCAGGTACAGCAAGGGAGAATTTAGCATGGCCAATGCACCTAACCAGCACGTCTTTCGGACTGTGGGAGGAAACCGGAGCACCCAGAAGAAACCCACGCAGACACGGGCAGCATGAGCAGACTCTGCACAGACAGTAACCCAAGCCGGGAATTGAACCCAGGTCCCTGGCTCCGTAAGGTAGCAGTGCTAACTAATGTGCCATCATGCTATCCAGGAGAAGGCTTGCAATGGGAAAACAACAGTTTGTACCACGTGAGAAAAGAGTGCTGATTGGGTGGCAAGTGGACTCTGATTGGTGGAGGAGTTGCTATGGCGAATGCAGCATGGAACAGTTAACTGCCCAGTTTTGTTCAAATTCAAATGGGGCAGGCCAACTCTGGTCAAGGTCTCTCCCTGAGGAATAAACCAGGGATTGGCTGGCCCCCTGAGTTTCCATACACTTGAAAGAGACACAAAGTGTGTGGACCTGTTCCTTCTGTCTACACAAGACAGAGCCCCAAGCGTGAATGTATGTGGTCTCTAACTCAGGTAAGTGAGCCATGCTGTGACAATCTTAAATTAATGTTCAACATAATTCTTAATGCACTCAGGATTGTTTAGCAGGTGCTGCCCAATCATGGAAACACATTTAATGTTGGATATTATGGTTGCAATCTTATGCAAAGTGCTGAACAAGTGGGAAAACAGGAAAGAATTGTGCTAATTTTTCTTGCAAGCTCTGATTATCACCAGTAAGAAGCTCCACCAGTGAGCAGGTAAGGTCAAATGGGCCCAGGAACTGACTGCCTGGGATTCACTAATGACATTTAAATTGTGCCATAAATATTTGAACCTACTCCTTTCTGGACATGAGATTGATTTCACTGGCAAAGTTGGTGAATTTACCGGGGTTGAGGCTTGGGTGAGATTGTGGTTGGTGCAGACTCGATGGGCAGAATGGCCTCTTTCTGCACTGTAGGGATTCTATGAAAGCAAGGCCACTGCGATCTGGGGAGGTGAGAAACTTGATGCGTTTGTCATATCTATCTTTCACCTGATTGTACTACCTCACCTCACTGAAAGTTGGGTGGGATGAGGTGGTAAGATCGCACCCCATGTTTTAAGTTTTACGAGCTTGAGTTGGTTGAGTATGGTCAGAACTTTGCCTGGATGTGCTGATCTGCCTTTACCCCTGGGCAAGGCTAAAATGATGTGGAGCTGCCAGCATTGGACTGGGGTAAAGACAGTAAGAAGTCTCACAACACCAGGTTAAAGTCCAACAGGTTTATTTGGTAGCAAAATGTCAGGACACCTCTGAGTGAAAAATGTGACTGGAGTTTCCTTGCATTGCTTGTGGTGGGTAATGAAATTGGATCAACAAGTAAGGCTAAATAATAAGGTTTGTTTGTAATAACAGGAACACACTTTGCACTTTGACAATGATGGTAAATGAGGGGAGCAGGGTTGTTGAATGATTAATCTCATTCAATGCTCAATTAATGTCTTGTAATAGAAATTCTGTTGAGCTTTTGGCTACGTCTTCAGTAATATGAAAAATGTTGACACTCACTTGAAAACAATCCATTAATGAGGGGGACAATGTCAAGTAACGTGGAAAATAACCCATTTCTCATGGTTTTTCATAGAATCCCCTACAGTTAAAATTATGGTTGTTTATTAGTGTCTCAAGTAGACTTATATTAACACAGCAATGAAATTGCTGTGAAAATCCCCTTGTCGCCACACTCTCTGGTGCCTGTTCAGGTACACTGAGGGAGAATTTAGTTTGGCCAATGCACCTAACCAGCACATCTTTCGGACTGTGGGAGGAAACTGGAGCACTCAGAGGAAACCCATGCAGACATGGGGAGAACATGCAAGCTTCCCAAGCCAGGAATTAAACTCAGAGCACCTGTGAGGCAGAAGTGCCAACCATTATTCCACGCTACAGTACAAAAGCAAGTCTGCTCCGACTCTCCAACAGAATACCTTATCCAGGCCCTATCGCCGTAATCATTTACCCCATTAATTCCCCTAACCTTCACATCTTTGAGACACTAAGGGGCAACTTAGCATAGCCCATCCACCTATCCTACACATCTTTGGACATTGTGGACTAACTTAGCATGGCCAAGCACAGTGGCACAGATGTTAGCGCTGCCGCCTCATGGCACGAGGGACATGGGTTCAATTCCCAGCTTGGGTCACTGTTTGGAGTTTGCGTGTTCTCCCTGTGCCTGCGTGGGTCTACTCCAGTTTCCTCCCACAGCCTGAAAGGCGTGCTGGTTCGGCGTAATGAACCGAATGGGTGGCAGAGTGTGGCAACCGGGAGAATTTCACAATAACTTCATTGCTGCATTAATGTAACCCTAACTTGTGGCTAATAAATAAACTTTAACTCGCCTGTGGACTGTGGGAAGAAACTGGAGTGCCGGAGTAAGCTCGTAATTCCAAATAAACCTGTTGGACTGTAATTTGGCGTGGTGAGACTTCTTTCTATATTGCTCAAAGGGCTGAATTTGCCTACTTCTGTTCCTAATTCCTGTGTTCCTATGTCTTGTACCTTGAAGAAGATGTTGCTCTTGAAGGGGTAACGATAGTCACGTTGATAAGTCAAAGGGCCGTAAAGAGATTGGAGGTTCCAATTTGTGATCTAACAAGATACCCAGGGAATCTCACACACTGAGTCCAGATCAGCACAGAAGATATTTGATAGGATCAGACCGAGCCAGATAGTACGGCAGTAAATGCTGATGAGTTTGTTTTGCATTTATCCACTGTTTTCATTTAGGACTCATTGATCATCTGTTTATCTTGGTTTGGATTGGTATAGATGTAGCAAAGCAGAGATAAAAATTGATGATTTTTGTCACTGTGAGCCCAATACACTGCGAAAGAAAGATTTGCGTTTATATAGCACTAATTCGGAGGCAGCTCCTTGGCTTGTTTTCTGCTGATACGGTATCCTGAGCTATTTTACTGGTTATTGCGGGGGCCAGGCCAAGGAGACAGGGCCTCAGTCAACCTCAGCCGGGACGGGAATCGAACCAGCGCTAACGTCGAAACATAGAATCGTAGCGTCCCTACGATGCAGAAGGAGGCCATTCGGCCCATTGAGTCTGCACCACAGCTCCGATGAGGCATCTTATCCTATACCCTTAACCCCATGCGTTTATTTATCAGTGTCACAAGTAGACTTACATTAACACTGCAATGAAGTTAGTGTGAAAATCCCCTAGTCGCCACGTTCTGGTTCCTGTTTGTGTACACTAAGGGAGAATTTAACACGGTCAATGCACCAAAACAGCACGTCTTTTGGATTGAGGGGGGAACCAGAGCACGTGGAGGAAATCCACACAGACAGAGGGAGAATGTGCAGACTCACACAGATGGTGACCCCAAACTGGGAATTGAACCAATATTCCACTTATTGCACTAACCTACACATCTTTGGTCATTAAAGGGCAATTTAGCATGGCCAATCCACCTAAAATGAGCAGCTTTGGACACCAAGGGGCAATTTAGCATGGCCGATCCCTCTAACCTACATAAATAAAAACAAATTATTGCAGATGCTGGAATCTGAAACCAAAAGAGAAAACACTAGAAAATCTCAGAGGTCTGGCAGCCTCTGTAAGGAAAGAAAAACCTAACCTACACGTCCTTGGACGTTAAGGGCCTAACCTATGGATCTTTGGAGTGGAGTGAGGGAGGAAACCACCACACCCGGAGGAAACCCAAACAGACACAGGGAGAATGTGCAAACTCCGCACAAACAGTGACCCAAGGCTGGAATTGAACGCAGGTCCCTGACGCAGTGAGCTAACCACTGTGCCACCCCGTATGTTGACCAATTGCATTCTTATGCCCGCACATCATAATATACAATCCTATGTAGATGTCAAATCCGTTTCATAATATTTTGGAGAACAGCGACTCCCTCCCCCACAGCGACCAGTAGGGAAATGCAAGACTCATTGGCAAAATCACATAATCTACAGTTAGACCAGTTAATTGGCTTCTTTGACTGAGGGGAGGAATGTTGGCCCAGCCATTTTCCTTCAGCAAGTGCCTTGGTATCCATCCCCTTCCCTATAGAGCTTTGTTTATCTGCAGGAAATGAGTGACACGGTGGCACAATGGATGGCACTGCTGCCTCTCAGCACCAGGGACCCGGGTTCAATTCTGGCCTCGGGTCTGTACGTTCTCCCCGAGTCTTCATGCGTTTCTGCCAGGTGCTCTGGTGTCCTCCCACTGTCCAAAGATGTGTGGGTTAGCTGGATTGGCCACGCTAAATTGCTCCTTAGTGGCAGGGGGACTAGCTAGGGTAAATGCATGTGGTCATGGAGAAAGGGGCTGGGTGGGATTGTGGTTGGTGCAGACTCAATGGGCCAAATGGCAAATGCATTGCAGGGTTCTATGATTCTATGTGCATGTTAGGTTGATTTGCCATACTGAATTGCCTTTAGTGCCAGAGTGATTCGTAGGGTAAATACCTGGGATTATGGGGATAGGAGGGTCTACAAGATCATAAGACATAGGAGTAGAATTAGGCCACTCAGATCATTGAGTCTGTTCCACCATTCAATCATGGCCAATATTTTTCTCATCCCCATTTTCTTGCCTTTTCCCCATTACCCTGATCCCCTTATCAATCAAGAACCTATCTATCTCTGTCTTAAAGACACTCAATGACCCAGCCTTCACAGCCTTCTGCGGCAAAGAGTCCCACAGGTTCACCGCTCTCTGGCTGAAGAAATTCCTCCCCATCTCTGTTTTAAAGAATCGTCCCTTTAGCCTGAGGTTGTGCTCTCTGGTTCTTGTTTTTCCTACTAGTGGAAACATCCTCTCCACGTCCACTCTATCCAGGCCTCACCGTATCCTGTAAGTTTCACTAACATACCCCCCTCATCTTTCTAAACTCCAGCAAGTGCAGACTCAGAGTCCTCAACCGTTCCTCATAAGACAAGTCTGGGATGGGATTGTTGTCAGAGCAGGCCAAATGGCCCCTCTCTGCACTGTATGATCTTCTATGTTTTGCTCATTTACCATGATATCAAGCTAATAATGACAGGTATTAATGGGATAATTGAACAGCGAACCTGGCAGCAAGGTGACACAGTGGTTAGCACTGCTGCCTCACAACGCCAGGGACCCGGGTTCGATTCCAGCCTGTCTGTGGGGAGTTTGCACGTCCTCCCCGTGTCTGTGTGGGTTTCCTCCAGGTGCTCCGATTTCCTCCCACAATCCAAAGATGTGCGGGTTGGGTTCATTGGCCGTGTTAAATTGACCCTGGCGTCTAGGGGGGGGATGGTTTACGGGAATAGGGCTTGGGTGGGATTGTAGTTGGTGCAGACTTGATGGGCAGAATGGCCTCCTTCTATGATTCAGATCACTCACTGAGTTACAGAGAAGGCTGAAAGGCAGCTTCAATACTTCCATTGACAATTCACTTGCTTGTTAGCGCAGAATCACTTTTGATTTAAAATCAAGTATTGGAGCAGTCATAATGATAACAGATTTGGGAATCTTATCTAAGGGATTTTTTTACGTCTTTTAACGATGGTCCCTTGTGGCTAGTTTCGCATGACGAATATAATGAGCTGAGCTCCCATGCTGTGGCGAATGTTTACTTATTAAAATCAAATGATGCGTTCAGTCCTCAATGCTAGTAATGTAGTGAACCATGCTAATTTAATTAAAAGCCACTCTTGTTCTTAGAATTAAAATAATAGGTCTCCGCAAAAGAATCGCACAATCCCGTGAGGGATCATTAATGTGCTTCTATCATCTTTGCGCGTTAAGTGCATTCATAAAATAGTGTAACACTGCACAGGCCCAAGTGTGCATTCATTGTTTCCTGCCTTGCAACACTGGGTACACACCATTTACTGGTAACAAAGTGCATTGGGAAGTCCATTGCATTCCTAAGGTGCAGAAGGAATCGCTCCGGCCATTGACTCTGCACAGAGCATCTTACTCTGGCCCGAATTCCTGCCCTACTCCTTAATCCTGCACATTTAGCATGGCCAATCCACCTGACCTACACATCTTGGCACAATAAGGGACAAATTAGCATGTCCAATCTATCTATGAGCTGCAGGAGGAAACCGGAGCATCCAGAGGAAACTCATACAGGGACAATATCCAAACCCCACACACACAGCAACCCAAACTGTTCTTGAGTATGTTTGTGCGTGTCCTCAGACTCTTGTATCTTCTTCCCAATGGGAGAAGGTAGAAGAGAGAATGTCCGGGGTCCCTCTAGACAGAGTCAATGGATGAGAGACGGTTTTGAGTGATGGACTATGCTACATTCAGGACCTTTTGTAGTTCCTTGCAGTCTTGGTCGGAGCAGGAGCCACACCAAGCTGTGATACAACAGATAGGTTTACTTTCTATGGTGCATCTGTGAAAACTGGCGAGAGTTGTAGTTGAAATGCCAAATTTCCTTTGTCTCCGAAGAAAGTAGAGTAGTGCAAGAAGAAAGTTACATTTCTATAGCACCGTTGATTTCCCAAAATGCTTTTACAGCCAATGAAGTTCTTTTAAAATGTAATCACTGTTGTAATGTAGGAAGCACGGCAGTCAACGTAGACACAACAAACAACAACAGAACAGGTAATTTGTGATATTGGTTGAAGGTTGCAATCGTAAAATGACCAGTTTGATTGTTAACCATGCTACCAGTGATGGTAAGACTGGGAGAGCCTCTTGATCAGCCAGAACCATATGATGGCAGCATTGCAACAGTCTCCCCACATTAAAAGTCACTGCACAGATTCTTGGCCAGATTATATTCTCTGGCAAATATTCTCTGTAAAGCTACAGTGCCTTTAAGGAATGTATTTGGGTCATGTGTCTTGCACAGGATTTTTTTAGTAATTTGTTTTCATTTGTTATTTTGTCTGCATCTGTCAGCCCTGATGTTGCTGCAGCAGTATAATTGATCTTAATTGTTGGAATATTTATTTTAAGCTGGAGAATGCAGGGTTGTTACTTTAGTGTTTTCCCTTGGGATTTTTCAGAATGGAGCTTGATTATTGTTTGCACAGGAAAAGTCAGGTGACTGGGTGGGGCTGGGCTCAGAGAGAAGTCCAATTCTGCTTGAGAGTTAGAGTGAGGAGTAGCTTGTTCTCTCTCTCTCTGAAGTCTGGAGAATGGGATGTGCCAGAAACTACATCTTTTTCTCAGAGATTCTGTTATTTGAGGATATATCCTTCTCTGGAAATTGTTGTATGGGAGTCAGTGTCTTTCTATATCTGTCCAGAGTGGTTAAAAGATTGAAAATCTAGTAATCACAAGAGCATATCTGTTTGTGGTGCTAATTGATCCTGAAGTAGGATCTATGTCTATAGGGGTGTGTCTTAAATTGGAACTGAAGAGATGGATAGCTATTAATAATTACACTTTGTCGCATTTAAGCATTTTAATTGCTAAATGTTATCTAATTTTTTTTATTCTTTCATTGGACAAAGGTGTTAGTGGCTGGCCGGCATTTATTAGGCAATCATTCTTGTTGTGAGCCAACACATTGCTGTGGCTCTGGAGTCACATATAGGGAGTTACGTTTCTATAGCACCGTAGTATTTCCCAACCTGCTTTGCAGCCAATGAAGTTCTTTTAAAATTGTAATCACTGTTGTGCCAATCCACCTAACTGGGATATCTTTGGAGTGTAGGAGGAAACTGGAGCACCGGGAGGAAACCCATGCACACAAGCGGAGAATGTGCAGACTCCGCACAGAGGCTGGAATTAAACCTGGGTCCCTGGCGATGTGAGGCAGCAGTAATAACCACTGTGCCAATCCCAGAGTGAGAGGGGAGGTGGAAGCAGGAGTGAGAGGTGGTAGAAAGTAGACATACTACAAACATTGAAGAGACATCTGGATGGGTACATGAATTGGGTGGGAATAGAGGGATAGGGACTGAGTAAGGGCAGAAGGTTTTTTTTTAGTTTAGTAGGTCATTACGATCAGCACAGGCTTGGAGGGCTGAAGGGCCTGTTCCTGTGCTGCACTTTTCCTTGTTCTTTTTCCTTTGTTCTCTTTATGGTGGGAGTCCAGAACTAGGGGGTCATATTTTAAGGATAAGGGATTATCCTTTAGGACTGAGGTGAGGAGAGGTTTCTTCATCCAGAGCGTAGTGAATGTGTGGAATTCACTCCCACAGAAAATAATTGAGGCCAAAACATGTGTGATTTCAAGAAGGAATTAGATATAGCTCTTGGAGCTGAAAGGGATTAGGGAATACGGGGGATGGGGGGGGTGGAAGGAGGAGGGCGGGGGTGGATCAAAATATTGAATTTGATTTGATTCATTAATGTCACCTGTTTCAGTACACGGTGAAAAGTCTTAATCTTTATGTGCTTTACAAAAAAACATACTGTACATAGAGAAGGAAAGGAGAGAGTGCAGAATGTAATGTTACAGTGATAACTAGGGTGTAGAGAGAGAGATAACTTATAAGGTTGTCCACCTTGATCAAAATGAATGGCGGAGCAAGCTCAAAGGGCCAAATGGCCTACCCCTGGTTTCTATGCTTCTATCTGTGGATGGCATAGTGGCACAGTAGTTAGCACTGCTGCCTCATAATGCCAGGGACCCGGGTTTAATTCCTGGCTTGTTTCCTGTGCGAAGTTTGCACATTCTTCCCATGTCTGTGTGGGTTTCCTCCAGTTTCCTTCCAACGTCCAAATGACTTGCTGGTTAGGTGCATTTGCCATGCTAAATTCTCCCTCAGTGTACGTGAACAGGCACTGGAGTGCGGCGGCTAAGGGATTTTCACAGTAACTTCATTGCAGCGTTATTGTAAGCTGACTTGTGACACTAATAAATAAACTTTAAATTCTATAGCGGCACAGTGGTTAGCTGCCTCACAGTGCCAGAGACTTGGGTTTGATTCCCAGCTTGGATCACTGTATGGAGTTTGCACATTCTCCCCGTGTCTGTGTGGGTTTCCTCCCGGTGTTCCGGTTTCCTCCCAAGGTCTGAAAGGTGTGCTAATTAGGTGCATTGACCTGTACAGGTGCTGGAGTGTGGTAACTAGGGGATTTTCACAGTAACTTAATTGTAGTGTTAATGTAAACTGACTTGCGATGCTAATAAATAAATTTTAAACTTGGTGAGTATGCATGATAATCTAACAGACTGAATGCAAAGATTTAAAGAGTAACTTTTTGGTAGTGAATTTGTCAAAAGTGATGCAAAAATGCAATCGGAACCTGACGGAAACGCATTTTGGACTGCGAAGCTGATTTTATAAGTGACATTTAAAAAGATGATAATCAGGATGTGGGAGACCTTCTTTAATTTTTTTTCGGGCTCTCTGTGGGATATAATTATGCATAATGACCAAATGGTGAGGTTGATTTCGCTGAAAAATTACAGGTAATTATTTCTTGTAGAACAGAAAAACAGATTTCATAAAAAAAATGAAACTGGGAATTCCAAAGTGTGCATATTATCTGCTTAATAGCCTGAACTAAACTCTCACTCAATGTAATTAAACTGGAGAGGTTTTTTTTTAGTAAGGGTATTTGGGAACAAATAGTAAATTATACATCTCAACGTGGATGAATTTGTATGGAAATTATAGTGGTTAACATGGAAAATTATTAAATAAATTCCCACCAACTCCCACTCTTGGGTCTCTGCTCAAACACAAACCAGCTGTCAGTCTTTCAATAGAATTGACAACGGACTCTAATGAATAGTTTCAGGGGGAGTGGGATCAGCAAGGTTGCTACAGCAGTTAAAGGATTTAAAACGTGAGCTTTTAAACGTTACAGAAGGACGAGGGGCGATTTTGCTTTCGGCGAGGAGTGATATTTTGAATGTGGCTTCACAGATTTTGTAACCAGCATTTATGTGGCAGCAACAAGGCAGCCTTTTACAGCCAAATAAATATTTATCGGGCAGGATTTTATGGTCTCGCTTGTAAAATCCTACCCGAGGTCAACAGGCCTTTCCGTTATCCGCCCCTCACCTGCTCCGATTTCCCTGCCGGACGGTAGAATTCAGGCCCGTATTTAGATAACTGCTGCTAAATTTCCCATTGGTTGTTTATTGATTTATTCATAAGTAGGCTTACATTAACACTGCAATGAAGTTACTGTGAAAATCCCCTAGTCGCCACACTCCGGCGCCACTGAACAAAGAACAGCACAGGAAGCAGGCCCTTCGGCCCTACAAGCCTGTGCCGCCCATTTTAACACTCAGTGAGTGTTATTATTCGAGTCTTTCTTCGACCGATGACTTTTGTCTACCTCTAGTGGACCCCTCAATAAAGAGGGTGCAAATTTAGGGAATTATACGTGCAGCAGATTAAGGGATACCCAATTTAGGGACAATTTATTGACACCAATCAGCCTAAAAGCTGAGCACAATGAAGAAGAATTTAGCACGGTCAATGCACCCTAACCAGTACATCTTTCAGACTATGGGAGGAAACCCCACACAGACAGGGGGAAGAACATGCAGACTGCGGACAGACGGTGACCCAAGCCGGGAATCGAGCGCGAGTCTGCAGTGCTAACCACAGTGCCACCAAATTGGTCTTTTTGCCTGTGAGGGAACCCCAGGAAAGGCAGCTGAGCCTGGAACTCGAGAGGCCCTGGCACCGTTCACGATCTCATTCCGAGGTACGTTCCAACGTACCTGAGTCAGAGCCTCCATTTTACAATGCGTGAGGCTTGGTACAAACACAAGCTTGGAAAGCAATATATATAAAGGAAAACAGTAGCAGATTAACTTGACCTGTGATTACAGTGATACTATGATACAAAACACAACAACACCACATCTATATATTCCCACAGCAAGGTTATTGCTAAGTTGGCTGACAAGTATACTAACTCTTTACTTTACTTTCCATTCTGGGGAAGTGTGGGAGGGAGCTGGGGCTGGTGGCGAAAGGGTGAGGAGGGGGTTGTATGAGAGAAAATTTTGTTACGCAGAGTGACCTGTTAATTGCTATGTACTAAACAAAGAAAGTTGATAGACATTTAAGGGGAATATGGGGATTAAATGCAAGACTATGAGGTAGAATGGGGGCACAAAACTGACTGGTTTGCTTTTGAGAGAACTAGTATGGCTTCAATAGACTGAATTAATAGTCACCTTTAGGCAGCACAGTGTTAGCACTGCTGTCTCACAGCTCCAGCGACCTGAGTTCGATTCCCGGCCTTGGGTCACTGTCCATGTGGAGCTTCTTCCTATGTCTGCATGGGCATCCTTCGGGTATTCCGATTTCCTTCTACAGTCCAAAGATGTGCGCGTTAGGCCCGTTGGCCGAGCCAAATTGCTTCTTATCTCGCGGGATGTATAAATTAGAGGAATTTGCAGAGTAAATATATGGGGTTTAGGAGATTAAAGCAACACAGCACGGGAAACAGGCCCTTCGGCCCAACGAGCCCGCACCACCGTAATACCAAATCATTATCCTATTTTAATAGTCCTATATAATAGTATATATATTAATCCTAATTTGGAAAATTTTCACCATAGGGACAATTTGTTACCCAATCAGCCTAAGAGCGAATTTTTGGGTTGTGGGAGGAAACCGGAGTGCCCGGAGAAAACCCACGCAACCACGGGGAGAACGCGCAAACTCCCGCAGACACCGGCCCAATTCCAAGTGTCTGCACAGCCACATCGATAGTCTCTGAGCTGTCATGGTGCCCTTCAGGTGGTCCACATAAAGCACTCATATACGACATGAGGTACCAGGCAACCCATGAATCAACATCCAAGAGCTGTACCCGCACCACCTGCCGAATGCGTGCTCAAATTATGGACCGAATTACCTGTGGAAAAAAGCCGTAGTTAAACAGTCCTAATATATCCCTCTATCTGCATACCGCTCATGTGGCTGTCCAAGAGACCCTTAAACAGCCCCAGCGTGCCTGCTCCCACCACCTTACTCGGCAGTGCATTCCACACCCCCACTACCCTTTGTGTGAAAAACTGCCCTCTAATATTCGTCCTATACATAGCCCCCCTCACCCTATGGCCATGACCTCTCGTCCTATCCATTTCTAAAGGTGGAAAAAGTTTACCTCCATTTACTCTATCTATACCCCTTATAATCTTATACACCTCTATGAGATCCCCTCTAAGCCGACGTCTTTCAAGGGAAAACAACCCCAGTCTATCTAATCGTTCCTCATAGGACAGTCCTTCCATACCAGGCAGCATCCTGGTAAACCTCCTCTGCACTCTCTCCAAGGACTCCACATCCTTCCGATAGTACGGAGACCAGAACTGGGCGCAGTATTCCAAGTGAGGCCTAACCAAAGTTGTATACAACTGCAACATCAAACTCCTACTCTTATATTCTATACCCTTTTCTATGAAAGCTAACATACTATACGCCTTCTTTGTCACCTTCTCCACCTGTGAGGACACCTTCAGAGACTTGTGAACCTGCACCCCCAAGTCTCTCTGCGTCTCTATGCTCCTTATAGTTTTACCTTTTATCCTATAATTCTCTTCTACATTTTTCCGGCCAAAATGCATCACCTCGCATTTTTCCGGATTAAATTCCATTTGCCATCTATCTGCCCAATCTACCAACCTGTCTATGTCCTGTTGTATTGCCTGACACTGCTCTTCTGTACCCGCCAATCCAAGCATCTTGGTGTCATCAGCAAATTTGCTGATCTCACCACCTACCCCTACTTCCAAGTCGTTTATGTAGACCACAAATAGAAGAGGACCTAGTACTGAGCCTTGTGGCACTCCACTAGTGACAGGCTTCCAGCTGGAAAAAGAGCCTTCCACTACTACCCTCTGTCTCCTCCTTCCGAGCCAGTTTTCGACCCATCTACATACCCGACCCTGTATCCCATGCGCCTTCACCTTCTCTATCAGTCTATCACTCTATCAGATGGGGCCTGATGTGTGCATTAGCTATATTAAATTGCTTCTTAGTGTCCAAAAATGTGCAAGTTAGGTGGATTGGCCATGCTAAATTGCCCCTTTGTGCCGGGGGTTCAATGGGGTTATGGGGATAGGGCCTGGATGGGATTGTTGTCAGTGCTGACCTGATGGGCTGAATGGCCACTTTCACTGTAGGGATTTGAGTCAATGTTTTACTTTTGTAAAGTTTTGCAATTATGCTCTGTCCATGTGACCAATTAAAAAGAGGCTAATTGTTTCCATCTCTGTACACATTAATATAGTTGACATTTTGAAAGGGAAGACTCAGCGAAGAATTTAAAGCTAATATTTAATTAATGCACTCTGTTGGAACTTGGTTGGCCGTGGCTCATTTACTCTGCTGAATCCAACCAGATTAAAGGGTATTACTGCAGCTACCGAGTGTGTGTGTGAGTGTGTGTGTGAGTGTGTGTGTTATCCTAGTGCAAGAGCTGGTGACTGAAATTTCTGGTCATTTAGACTAGTGAGATGGTCCAGTCCTGTCAATGGTACATCCTCACCTGGGCTTTCACAGTGGCAAGGGTGGTGGGCGTGGGGGGATATTCAACTGGTAACCCACGGTGGGGCTGGAAGATCCCACATCCGGAGTACAGCAAACTGGAGACCCGGTGATGGGGTAGTGGTGGGGGGAGGGGGGTGGCGTTGCGGGGGTCCTTCACACTGACAGACATGTGCAGTGACCCATTTGGTGGACTGATGCTGGGATCTCAGAAGATCTCTCATTTTCCCACTTGTTTTGCACTTGGTTTTTGATTTGCAAAATCGTTCCCTAAATTCTGCATTGTCTCCTTTCCTTCTCCCCATCTGTTCTATGAACAGTATGTTTTGTCTTTATAAGAAACAATACTTTTCACTGTATCTCAATACATGTGACAATAATAAATCAAGTCACAATCGAGAAGAGAAATGTCAAAGTGTAAAAAGTTTAAGAGTGAAGCTGTACATCAGAACTTACACATATGGTATTGTGCTGGAAACATAGAAACTAGAAGCAGGAGTGGGCCACTCGGCCCTTCTAGCCCTGCTCCACCATTCCTCTTGATCATGACTGATCAGCAAATTCAACATCCTGATCCTCCTCTCCCCCGCCCCACACACCCCATATCCCTTCATCCCTTTAGCCCCAAGACCTATTCTTAATTCCTTCTTGAAATCAGATATTTTCATCTGCTCAAAGAACTAGCATGGGAAATGAAAGATCGAGTGGCCTCCTTTTGTTTTTACCATGACAGAGATTAATATTCAAGTTGGGGAATTCATTGAAGAGAGAAATTGGGCTGGTTTCTAATGGATATAAAGTGGTATAATGCACAAGTAATTTGAGTATCATTCCAAACATCATTTGTTATCATTTATTATTTGCCAGATGGAGATTTAATATTTGATGCGCAGACGCACACGTGGACCATAAAACTCCAACTTCCAATGAGCTGCTTAATTATAATTTCAATATTCAGAGTCACTGCCTGCCTGCGTAACTTTGTTGATATGGATTCAGCCGCTGGCCTGCTTTGCATTCCTCTCTGATTGCTGGAGTTTAATATAGTCAGAAAATGAATAAAGCTTATTTATTAGTCAGAAATATGGCTTGCAATAATACTGCAATGAAATTACTGTGAAATTCCCCTAGTCAGGTCAATGCACTAACCAGCACATCTTTCCAACTGTGGAAGGAAAATGGAGCATCTGGAGGAAACCTCGCAGACATGGGGAGAATGTGCAGACTCGATACAGACAGTGACCCAAGCCAGGAACTGAACTCGGGTCCCTGGTGCTAAGCTCTCTGTCACCATGCCACCCAAACAGTACAATGTGACAATACGGTGAGATAAATCACAGAATATTTGTTAATATTTCTCCAAAAGACTTTTTTTTCTTCTGACAGGAGTGGCACAGTGGTTAGCACTGCTGCCTCAGAGTTCCAGGGACCCGGGTTCAATTCCAGCCTTGGGTCACTCTCTGTGTGGAGTCTGCACGTTCTCCCTGTGTCTATGTGGATTTCCTCCTGGTGCCCCAGTTTCCTCTCACAGTCCAATTTAAGTTGATTGGCCCTGCTAAATTGCCTCTTAGTGTCCAAAGATGCACAGGTTAGATGGATTGGCTTTTAATGTCCAAAGATGTGTCAGGGGGATTAGAAGGGTAAATATGAGGGGACGTGACACATGCCAAATTGTCCCATACTGCCAGAGGATTAGCATTGTAAATGATGTTTACAGAAATAGGGTCTGGGTGGGATTGAGTTGATACAGACTTGATGGGCTGAATGGCCTCCTTTTGCACTGTAAGGATTCTATAATTCTAATTTAGGCTCATTGGAGGCACTTTTGGTTTCTCTGGTATTTAGTGGGGCGGGGGGCAATCTGTCTTCAGTATGTTGTGACTGCTTTGATCCAGGTGTGTCCTGAATCCCTTCTCCAGATCCATCAGCCACACCCCAGTGCAGGACAACTTAATCTTCAAAAGAGTGGAGTAAAATCCATATTCCTCTCCCAGCAGAGAGTGAGCCCCAAGCGCTCTTTGTGCTTTGTAAGTTGAAGGAATGTACTGATAGGATCAAGATGAAGCAGAAACCAAATCACAGAGCTCTTCTTTATAGAGAGAGTTAATTGGCTTGCTCAGTCTCATTGATCTCTTCCCACGCAAGCCAGTGTCCCAGCTAATCCCTATTTAACCATGCTCCAAGACCTGGTTCTCTTAACGTTGACAATTATAGAGTCCCTACAGTGCAGAAGGAGGCCATTTGACCCATCAATTCTGCACCAGCCACAATCCCATTCGGACCCTATTCCTGTAAACCTCATTTACCCTGCTAATCTCTCTGACATTAGGGTCAATTTAGAATGACCAATTAACCTAATGTACACATCTTTGGACTGTGGGAGAAAACCGGAATACCTGGAGGAAACCCATGCAGACATGGGGAGAATGTGCAAACGCCACACAGCTGGTGATCCGAGGTCAGAATTGAGCCTGACTTCCTGGCGCTGTGAGGTAGCAATGCAAACCACTGTGCCACCGTGCTGTCCAAGTTCTAGGCACTTCTGGGGGAAAATACAGGAGGCAGAAATAGAAGTCTCAGGAAATACCTTCACACATCACCAGCATGTCTGTCTCTGATATACTCAGGGAATCCCAGAAATGCCAGTTTAACAAAAAGGTGACAAGACTCTGTAAATTGTCTCCTCCTTTTTCCTCTCTTCTAACCTTTAAACCCATAAACTGAGCATATCATTGAATCAGAGAATCACACAGTGCAGAAAGAGGCCATTCACCCCCATCACTTCTGCACCAATTCTCCAATAGAATATCTTATCCAAGCCCTATCCTGGTAATCTCACATTTTTATCCTACTAATCTCCTTAACCTCTAGATCTTCAGACACAAAAGGACAATTTGCCATGAAAGTTCATTTAACATGTATATCTTTGGACACTAAAGGGTAATTCATCATGGCTAATCCACTTAATCTACACATCTTTGGATACTAAGGGCAATTTAGCATGGCCAATCCACCTAACCTACATATCTTGGGACAATAAGGAGCAATTTACTATCCATCCAGCTCACCTACACATCTTTGGTCAATAAGAAGCAATTTACCATGGCAAATCTCTCTAATCTACACATCTTTGGTCAATAAGGGGCAATTTAGCAATCCACCTAATCTTTAGATTAGGTGGCCAATCCACCTAATCTATACATCTTGAGACAAAAAGGGGCAATTTGCCATGGCCAATTCACTTAATCTGCACATCCTTGGACACTAAACGGCAATTTTCCGTAATCAATCCACCTACTCAGCATGTTTTTTGGACTGGGGATAGAATCCAGAGCACCCGGAGGAAACTCATGCAGATACAGGGAGAGTGTGCAAACTTCACACATCCAGAAACATAGGTCACAGAAATTAAATGGCCTCATTTTAAAAGCAATGCACTAAAATGTTCTTTTTTAAAATAAATGTTTGAAATAAATGGTTTTGGTATTGTTGTTTAAAAATGATGATTGGGAATGGACTTCCTGTCCATGCAATGTCTAAGTGCTAATGAACCACAAGTGGGTTAAGTGCTCAAAAGGTTTTCAAATGCACTTAACACAAATTGGGACTTGTACATCAGTGGAGGGCTTGCTTTCTAGCATGATAGTCCAGATGCCCTCTCAGCCAAAGGAACCAGAAACCTTGTTCCATGCCATTCCAACAAGGTAGTGACTGATTCTATCACCCTTGGGAAGTTTGCGAAAGCTTCCGAGAGGGTGCATGGAAGTTGGCCCAGGGATGAGTTCTTCCTCAGTGTATCCAAACTGGAGTATGGCGTTTTCACAGTACCTTCATGGCAGTGTTAACGTACTTGTGACACTAATAAATAAACTTCAACTAGACACAGGAACATCTGCGGAGAGTTCACGCCTGTGAATCCCCTGCCACCCTCTGTTGCCAAACCCTGTACGCCCCATTAATACTTTGATAAGATTTGTTAATGATGGCACAGTGGTTAGCACTGCTCCCTGACAGTGCCAGGAACCCAGGTTCAGTTCCAGCCTCGGGTTTGTGGATAGATTGGAGAAGATGGGTGGCTTGAAATTTCCAGCCCTTTCTGTTGGCAGGATTTTCCGGTCCTGCCGATGGTGGGAGGAGGAAGCCTCAATTATTAACAGTTGGATTTCCTGTCTCCAGGGACAGGATGTCCTGCCCTGGAGAGCTGGCATCAATCTAGTTGGTGTACTCAGCAGCCCCAGGGTCAATTAGAGAGCACTACAGGAATTGTAGTGGAAATGTTATGGACCCTGGAGTTCAGGTAAATACGGGCCTATCTAACAGGCCCTGGTGAGATACGGGGAGGGCAGGGGGTGGGGTATTGGGTTTCAGAGGCTGGTTTGGGGGAAGGGGTGTTGGGCATAAAGGGAGATACAATCTTGGGGTGTGATATTTTCAATGGACACAAATAACCACGGAAAGTAGGTATCATCTCCTCTCTTCTTGCCAATAGCCCATGTTGTGAAATCTGGCCTTCTTCAGCTGGTTGATGTATTGCGGTAGAGAAGGATTGAGGCCATTAAGTGGCACAGAGCTAATTGTCCACTTAGGGGTGCCCATAGATCTCAGAGTGGGTGAGCGAGCTGCCTGATGTCTTACCCTCTGCATCCACTGCAAAGCAGAAAAGAGGGGAGAGGTGAGTGACGCAGTGGCACAGTGGTTAGCACTGCTGCCTCACAGCTCCAGGGAACCCGGGTTCGATTCCCGGCTTGGGTCACTGTCTGTGAAGGGGTTTGCACATTCTCCCCTTACCTGCATGGGTCTCCTCCAGGTGCTCTGGTTTCCTCCCACATTCCAACGATGTGCAGGTTAGGTGGATTGGCCATACCAAATTGCCCCTTAGTGTCTGGGGAATTGGAAGGGTAAATTTGTGGGGTTGCGGGTGGGATTGTTGTCGGTGCAGCCTCAGTGGGCCTCCTCCTGCACTGTAAGGGTTCAATGATAGGGTGGGCCCATTTCAATTTATGTGCCCTCCACAAACAAACAACAAAGAAAAGTACAGCACAGGAACAGCCTTCAGCCGTAACTAAACTAAAAAAAAACTTCTGCCTTTACTCACTACATATTCCTCTATTCCCTCCCTATTCATTTACCTATCCAGATGCCTCTTAAATGCTGCCTGCTTCATCACTTCTTCTGGCAGCTTATTCCAGGGACCCATCACTCTCTGCATGAAAAATCGTTCCCCACACATCTCCCTTAAACTTTCCCCCTCTCACTGTGAACCTGTGCCCCTTGTAATCGACACTTCCCCCCTGGGAAAAAGCCTCTCACTATCCACTCTGCCTCTGCCTCTCATCATTTTGTAGATCTCTATCAGGGCTCCCCTCAGCCTCCGTTTTTCCAGTGAAAAAATTCTAGTTTATTCAACTTCTCTTTATAACCACCATCTTGAGACCAGGCAACATCCTGGTGAACTTCTTTGCACCCGCTCCAAAGCTTCCACATCCTTTTGGTAGTGTGGTGACCAGAACTGCATGCAATACTCAAAAGGTGGCCCAACCAAGGTTTTATAGAGCTGCAACATGATTTCCCAACTCCTGTACCCAATACAATGGTAGAATCATAGAATAGAATCCCACAGTACAGAAGTAGGCCATTTGGCCATCTATGCCAACCACAATCCCACTCAGGCCCATCTGTACCGACCACAATCCCACTCAGGCCCAATCCTCATAATCCTATATATTTACTCTGCTAAACATTAGCATGGACAATCCACTTCACCTGCACATCTTTGGAGTGTGGGAGGAAACCGGAGCACACAGAGGAAACCCATGCAGGCACGGGGAGAATGTGCAATTCCACACAGACAGTGGTCCAAGCAGGGGCTCGAACCCATGTCTCTGGAGCTGTGAGGCAGTAGTGCTAACCACTGTGCTACGGTGCTGTGCAACCACTGTGCCGCCATGCCATATAATGTTGAGAAGAGGTAGATATTCAATTCACCCATATGATTTTGGTACTTTATTTCATTCATGGATGTGGACATTGCAATATCCATAATTTTTTTGAGTAGATTGCTAGGGCCATTTCAGAAGGCAGTTAGAAGTTAACTACATACATCACTGTGTGTCTGGAGTCATGTGTACAGTAACAATAAAAGTATCGATATCTTTTCAAGGCTCCACAAAGTCTAAAGGAGTCATTGTGCTGCTGGAAAGCTGATCAAGTACCAGGGAGATGGGAACAATTAACACAACATTGAAATCAGTTTGTTAAACACAACACTTTGATGTTGTAAATAGGAAGACAGGAGATGACCAGAAAATGATTAAAGCTAAAGCACACAGGACAATGGATCAGTATAATGTGTTTGAAACAGAACTGTAACCAACTTAAAGTAACAATCTGACTACTTAATTGAAGTGTAGCATTTTATAATGTGAACAAGTATAAGAATATGTAAAAACCTAGGATTAGCAGAATAACTTGGAAGCAAGCTGGAGTCACAGCTGTGAGTTCAGCTCTCTCTCATGTACGTTGAATAAAGCCATTTTTTGGGTCTCTCAAGACTCAGTTCATTCATTCCTTCCAACAATATCTTTGACAAAAAGCCATCACAGATCTGATGGGCTGAATAACCTCTTGTATTGTCTGAATCTATAATGCATGAAAAATGTAATGATCTCTCTCACTCACAGCTTATCCAACAGTCTACTTATTGCTGACAAGTGCCCACAAGCTCAGCACGGTAATAATGTGCCTTTTGAGACTGGTTCACACTGATGTAGGCACTCAACAATGTGCAGGGCTGACGCTACAATGACTCGACACAAAATAATAAGCCCAGAATATTATTATCTTCATTATGAAAAACAGTTTGCGGGCATATTGTTGACCTCAGAAGAGACAGCAAGGAGACAGTTTCAATTTAATTCCACGGAGAATAGCACGGACTGCAAAGGGCAAATGGTAGGGGGCTGATTGCATCGGAAATACAAGTGTGTGTTCAAGAAAGGTCTGGGGAAATAGTTTGATAGATTCTAATGAGCAACATGGTAAGATGTGTGTTCTTTCCGAGACACTTTGGCCTTTGTCTTTCTTTTTGGCAAATCAATTAAACTAAATGGAACAAACAGAGGGACAAGGTGAAAAGGGGCAGCCCCTTACAGGGGAGGGGTGAGGGGCACCTGAAACAAAAAAAAAACAAGTTAAGGAAACTTCAAATATCAAAGCACAATGTGATCAAAAGGATCAACAACACAATGAGCGCAGAAGGCTTCAATGGTGTACGTGGATACTGCGTTCTCTCTCTCCAGGGAAACCAGAATGTACGTTTTTGAAGTTTATTTATTAGTGTCACAAGTAGACTGGCACTGCAATGGAGTTACTCTGAAAATCCCCTATTCGCCACACCCCGGCACCTGTTCGGGTACACTGAGGAGAATTTAGCATAGCCAATGTACCAGTATGTCTTTCGGATTGCAAAATGAAACTGGAGCACCCGGAGGAAACCGATGCAGACACGAGGAGAATGTGCAGACTACACACAGACTGTGACCCAAGCCAGGAATCAAATCCAGGACCCTAGAGCTGTGAAGCAGCAGTGCTTCCCACTGTGCCACCATAGAATCATCAAATCCCTACACTGTGCAAAGTGGCCATTTGACCCATCAAGTCTGCAATGACTACAATCCCACTAAGTCCTATTTCCATAACGCCAGGCATTTACCCCTAGCTAGTCCCCCAACACTGAGGAGCAATTTAACCACTGAAACCACACAAACTTAGACTGTGGAGGAAACCAGAGCACCCACAGGAAAACCACTCCTCACAGACAGTGATCCGAGTCGGGAATTGAACCTGGGTCCCTGGCACTGTGAGGCAGCAGTGCTAACCACTGTGCCGCTGTATCATCCTTAATGCAAGCATGAGGAGCGAGATTAGTGCAAGTATTATTCCTTTCCAAGACACTAAAATTGATGGAAAACTTAAAGAGCTGCTGGTAGGAAAGAACATTGGCATTGTTTTGTCTGGAATTTTCCATCTCAGGAAGATGTCACAATTGGGAGAGGTGAGGGCATTGAGTGTTATTGTGGAAGTGGACTGAAGGTAAGTAACTCTCAATGTTGAGCAATATGAACTGACCGTGCTTCTCAACACCCAAATCAAATGATGTTTATATCTTCGAGCAGCAGATGGGGCTACTGCTTTAGTTGTGTGGACAGGTTATGCTTTCAACAGATCCCACCAGTATACACACAGCAAGTAGATTGAGAGAGAAAAAATGCCTTGAAGTTGAAGGGTAAATATTTAAACAGAGCATATAGAATGCTTAGAGGAAGGAATGAAGAAGGAATGCATGGCGGTTAGCATTACTACTTCGCAGCGCCAGGGACGACAAATTAATTTCACATCACATATTAATGAACTGGATTCCAGCCTTGAGTGAGTGTGTGGAGTTTGCACATTCTCCGGATGCTCCAGTTTCTTTCCACAGTCCAAAGCTGGGCAGGTAGGTAGAGTGGCAATGTTTAATTGCCGCTTAGTGTCCAAAGATGTACGAGGTTAGGTGGATTAGTGAAGTAAATACATACAGTTATGGGGCTAGGGCACTGGGTGTGCCTGGGTGAGATGCTGTGTTAGGGGGTCAGTGCAGACATGATGGGTCAAATGGCTTCCTTCTGTACCATAAAGATCCTATGATTCTATGAATCAAGGAATGGGATCCTTTACGTTTACCTGAGAGGCAGACAGGAAGTCCTCAGGTTAGTATCTCAAGTGAAGGACATTGAAGAAGGTGGAACTCCCTCAGTACATTACTGAGATATCAGCTTACATTATGTATTCAGGCCCACAATGAAAAATGAACTGCAATCTTCTGAATCAGCGGCACTGAGAAGTTGAAGCAAGCTAACAGATAGGTGCAAATAATTAATATTAAACAATCTTTATAACCTAAACTTAGATATTACAATATAATATTTTAATGGCTATTTGTTAACCCTTCTATTAAAATAACCAGCAAAGTTATCTCATATAAACAGATCAAAGCTCTGTACAGTGCCAATGCTCATTGTTATCATAGAACCATAGGATCCAGACACTGCAGAAAGAGGCCATTTGGCCCATCAAGTATGCACCAATGCTTCAAAAGAGCATCCCACCCAGGCACCACCCTCCAACCTATCCCTGTAACCTTGTGCATGTTACCCTAGCTAATGTATGAATAGGATGGGAATAGAGGGATATGGTTCTCCTGAAGATTAGGGGGTTTTTGTTCAGATGGACAGCATTGTCACTTCAGCATTGGAGGGCTGAAGGGCCTCTTCTTGTGCTGTAATTTTCTTTGTTCTTTGTTGTTCTAATCTGCACAAACTTCACATCTTTGGACTGTGGGAGGAAGCCGGAGCACCTGCAGGAAACCCATGCAGACATGGAGAGAACATACAAACTCCACACAGGCAGTGACCCAAGGAATCGAATATGGGTCCCTGATGCTGTGAGGCAGCAGTTGACTCTCAACACCCTCTGAAATGGCCACTCAGTTTTATCAATTGCGACAAAGTCTCAACAAAGCAGTCCACAGCACATAGACTGCAGCGATTCAAGAAGGCAGCTCACCTTCCCAAGGGCAATTAGGGATGGGCAATAAATGCTGGCCGAGCCAGCGATGCCCATGTCCCAATAATGAATGAAAAAAAACCCACTGTACTATCTCATCAGAATGGGCTTTAAAAAAGTTGCATGTTAGAGTTCTAAACAAGATTGCTGTACATTTTTGTTCAGCAAGGTGGCACAGTTTCTTCCCACAGGCCAAAGATGTGTAGTTAGGTGGGTTGTCCATGCTAAATTGCCTCTTATTGTCCGAAGATGTGTGGATCACTTAATACTGCTGCCTCACAGCACCGGGGACCCCGGTTCAATTCTAATCTTGGGTGATTGTGTGTGCAGTTTGCACGTCCTCCCTGTGTCAGTGTGGGTTTTCTCTGGGTGCTCCGGTTTCCTCCCACACTCCACATGACGTGTAGGTCAAGGGATTAGCGGGGAAAATATGCGGGGTTACGGGGATAGGGCCTGGGTAAGATGCCCTGTCGGAGGGTCGGTGCAAGCTCAAAGGGCTGAACGGCCTCCTTCTGCATTGTCGGGGTTCTACAATCCTATGAAGTTTAAGTCCTGTTGTTTCTCATTAGTGAAAGCCAGTTCGATCGGTCTAATCATTTCTGAACCACATTGCTCGATGGGGTGGTAAAGGATGAAACCTACTTCAGAGAACTGAAGAAAAAGATGTTGACATTGTCTTCTTGAGTCTTCACTGCATGTTCCTGGAAACTACTATCCACTTTCCCAGCCAATAATATTTATTGTAAACTAAGCAAGAGTGCTCAGTATTATTGCTGCAGGAAGCTATAAGATGACCAGGATTATAAGAAATGGATGAAATATTTACCAGTTTATCCATTCGGTTGTGTGGATTGGCCATGCTAAATTGCTCCTTAGTGTTGGGGAGGGCGCAAGTTAGGGTAAACATTATGATGATAGTGCTTGGGTAGGATGTGCAGACTTGATGGGCTGAATGGCCTCCCTCTGCATTCTATGTTTCAGTCAATGGAGAGAGAGAGAGAAAATAGGGAGGGGAACAATCCTTCACTGCCCCCACCTCCCCCACACTGCCACCCAGAGCTCACAATTACCAAGTAACAAAACATTAAACTCTGCGACTTCCAAATTCCCCAAGCAGTGTGAAACTTTTAGCCCCGTGGAAGAGAGTGGAGTTTGTTGAGCCTTCTCTGAACTGCCGATGTAAATTGTGTCGCAGGTGTTGATTACATTCTCCCGATTACATTCCAAGTTCTACACGGGCCATATTGAATAATCTTCTCAGTTCTCACCCACCCGTGTAATTTTAAAACATCATCTGCTTTTACGCCAGCAATATGCTTGGCTAATGACACGTTGGAGGGAGTTTGCTTTGTTATCCTCACGCTGCATGCCTTCCAAGATTAATTTTCAGTTCAAACACTTAAAAAGGCAACGAGCATTTGACAGCATCTCATTTCGGCGCGACCGGATTCCTTAGGTAGTGTTTTCAGAGAACAGAGCGCTGAACTCGGGTCACACAGCTCGAGACAATGGGTGGGGTTTTCCGCACTCCAATCCCCTCCCATCCCCCTCAGTGCACATTTAGGGTTAAAGAACAAAGAACAGTACAGCACAGGAACAGGTCCTTCGGCCCTCCAAGCCTGCCTGAACTAAAACCATCTGCACTTACAGAGTTCATATCCTTCTATTTCCATCCTATTCATGTTTTCATTTAGTTGCCCCTTAAATGCCACTCTCATACCCTCTCACTGGGCTGCGCGTTTCAGACATTCATTACCTCCTGTGCAAAAAAACGCACATCTCCTCTAAACTTTTCCCAATACACATGAGTACATGGGATTTAATGGGATAGGTCTGGTCGGTAGGGATATAATTAGCACAACTTGTGGGCCGAAGGGTCTGTTTGTGATGTAGTGTGCTATGTTCTATGTGCACCTTAAACCTATGTCCCCTAGTGTTGACTTTTCTACCTTGGGAAAGAACATCTGACTATCCATTCTCTCCATGCCCCTCATTATCTTACAAACCTCTGTCAGGTCACTTCTCAACCTTTGTCATTCCAAGTTTGTCCAACCTCTCCTCATAGTTAATCTCCTCCAGACCAGGCAACATCCAGGTAAACCTCTTCTGTACCCTCTCCAAAGCCTCCATATCCTTCTGGTAGTGTGGCAACCGGAACTGTACACAATACTCCAAATGAAGTCTAATTAAGGTTCTGTACAGTGACAGCATGACGTGCCAATTTTTATACTTGATATCCCAATCAGTGAAGGCAAGCATGCTGTATGCCTTCTTAAGTACAAGCGGAGTTGGGGAATTGACAAGGTAAATTCATGGGGTTAAGTAAATGAGGGTGGGGCATAGACCTGGATAAGATGCTCTGTCCTTCGAGTTTATTTATTAGTGTTACGTATAGGCTTTCATTAACACCACAGTGAAGTTATTGTGAAAATCCCCTGGTCACCACACTCTTGCATGTGTTTGAGTACATTGAGGGGGAATTTAGCACGGCCAATTCACCTAATCAGCATATCTTTCGGACTGTGGGTGGACACTGGAGCACCTAGAGGAAACCCACCCAGATATGGGGAGAATGTGCGGACTCTGCACAGGCAGTGATCCAAGCTGGGAATCGAACTCGGATCTTTGGCACCATGAGGCAGATTCATGTGCCACCATGTCTATCAGTGTTGGTGCAGGCTTGATGGGCTGAATAGCTTTCATCTGCACTTTAAAACAAAGAACGGATGTTATGAGCAATAACTTTGATTAAGGGATGGTGGCACAATGGTTAGCACTGCTGCTTCACAGTGCCAGAGACCTGGGTTCAATTCCAGCTTGGGTCGCTGTCTGTGTGGAGACTGCACATTGTCTCCATGTCTGCGTAGGTTTCGTCCGGGTGTTCTGGTTTTCTCCAACAGTCAAAGATGCACAAGTTAGGTGCTTTGGCCATCGTAAGTGCTTTAGCAGGTTAAATATGAGAGATTATGGGACTAGATCCTGGGTGAAATTGTGATTCGATGGGCTGAATGGCCTCTTTCTGCACTGTAGGGATTCTGTGTAATGTAGTTACACCCACAGCGCTGAAGGGACTATCAAGATTTTGATTCAGCAACAACGAAGCAACGGCAATATATTTCCAAGTCAGAATCTTTTGTGAGATGATGGTGCTGTTCCCAAGCATCTGCTACCACTTGTCCTTCTAGGTGGTAGAGGTTGGTTGGTATTCAATACTTTCCACAAGATATTCAATTATATCCCCTTGTTAATGGGAGGCCTCATCAAACTCTAAGATAAACGGTGGCACAGTGGTTAGCACTGCTGCCTCACAGCTCCAGGAACCTCACGTCCCGACTTGGGTCACTGTCTATGCGGAATTTGCACATTCTCCTCATGTCTGCCTGGGTTTCCTCCGGGTGCTTAGGTTTCCTCCCACACTCCAAAGGTGTACTAGTTAGATGCATTGACTGTGCTAAATTGCCCCTTAGTGTCCTGGGATGCATACATTAGAGGGATTAACAGGGTAAATGTATGGGTTTAAAGAGATAGGGCAAATATAGGGGTTGTTGTCAGTGCAGACTCGATGGGCTGAATGGCCTCCTTCTGCAGTGTAGGGGTTCTATGATTCTAAACCGTGTCTGAACAGCCCTTACCGAACTGACAGCATCATCAGTGAGTTACCAACCAACCACAAAGGAAGGGTCGCAGGTAGCCACGGAGACCCGTGAGAAACCAGGCTCTCCCAGTGTGGTCACTGTGGTTTGGCCTTACATCGAAGCTTCACAACAGTCATTTCATACATGTCCCAACAGCTTTTAAAAGGTGTATTGTTAATTCAGAAGCAGAACGGGGGAAACTCTTTAATCTGCTGCCTGTTCTAAACCGTTACCTCAGGCTGAACTCTTGGGATGGTTGGTGGCATTGTGGTGTTGGCACTGGACGAGCAATCCAGAGATTCAGCATTACGTGGCACAGTGGTTAGCACTGCTGCCTCACACCAGCAGCAAACCGGGTTCAGTTCCCATCTTGGGACACTGTCAGTGTGGAATTTGCACATTCTCCACGTATCCATATGGGTGCTCTGGTTCCCTCCCACACTCCAAAGATGTGTGGGCTAGGTGGATTGACCATGATAAATTGTCCCTCAGTGTCAAAGGGGTTAGCAAGGCAATTATGTGGGTTTACGGGGATAGGGCCTGGGTGAGATTGTTGTTGGTGCAAAATCAATGGGCCGAATGGCCTCCTTCTGCACTGTAGGGAGTCTATGATTCTTTGAATGCTCTGAGGGCTTGGGTTTGAATCCCACCATTGCAAGACTTTTTGGGTGGATTTTATGGATGGCACAGTGGTTAACACTGTTCGATTCCCGGCTTGGGTCACTGCGTGTGTGGTGCCTGCACATTCTCCCTATGTCTGCGTGGGTTTCCTCCAGGTGCTCTAGTTTCCTCTCACACTCTGAAAGATGTGCTGATTAGGTGCATTGGGCATGTTAAATTCTCCCTCAGTGTACCCGAAGAGGCGCTGGAATGTGGCGACTCGGGAATTTTCACAGTAACTTCATTGCAGTGTTAATGTAAGCTGATTTGTGACAGTAATAAATTAAAAAAGTAAGGGAGAAGGAAAGGAGAGGGTGCAGAATATAATGTTGTAGTTACAGAGTGAAAAGAAAGATCATTTAGTATATAGTAAGTCCATTCAAAAGTCTGATGACAGCAGGGAAGAAGATGTCCTTGAGTTGGTTGGGTGAGAATGGAGAATTGAGTGCTTGGCCAAAGTTCCATTCGCCACAGCAGCAACAGAAAATCCCAGCCATGGATGAGACGGAAGGTTTTCAGTGAAGATTTGACTTGATTTGATTTAATTTATAATTGTCACATGCATTAGCATACAGTGAAAAGTATTGTTTCTTGCGCAATATACAGACAAAGCATACCAATCATAGAGAAGGAAAGAAGAGGGTGCAGAATGTAGTGTTACAGTCAAAGCTAGGGTATGGAGAAAGTTCAACTTAATGCGAGGTAGGCCCATTCAAAAGTCTGACAGCAGCAGGAAAGAAGCTGCTCTTGAGTCAGCTGGTAGTTTTTCTGAGAGAATGTCCAGAGTGAATGAAGTTCTTGATTATGCTGACTGTTTTTCCGAGGCAGCGGTTAGTGTAGACAGAGTCGATGGATGGGAGGCTGGTTTGTGTGATGGACTGGGCTACATTCATGACTTTTTGTAGTTTCTTGTGGTCTTGGGCAGAGCAGGAGCCCATACCAAGCTGTGACACAATCAGAAAGAATGTTTTCTATGGTGCATCTGTAAAAGTTGATGCGAGTTGTAGCTGGCATACCAAATGTCCTTAATCTCCTGAGTAAGAATAAAAGATAACCTAATGCTGTATCTTTCTATCCAGCTAGGTTTTTTTTTGTTAAGGCGGCAGAGACAGACATAAAGCTTTAACAGATCAATGTTGAAGAGAGACTGGATTATTCAAGAATGATAAAGACTTCTGGTATCTCGCAAATAACATCCGTCTGCAAACGTGCACGCTTCTGTCCAGCTACTAATGCATGTGTATTACATCCAGTTTGTTATCCAACATCATTACTGCTCTTTATCACCTTGAGCCAGGCTTGCTCTAGATTTTACCTGATGGCACAGATTGATGAGGTGCTCTCTGGTAATGCAGGAAGTCTTGATGTCCGCTCATCTGGCATCTAACATCCATTATTAAAATGGACGAGAGTTCCATTCTAAGATAAATCAAAGCCACAACAGAAAGCTGATTTCATTAAATACTCAACACATTTGACGCACTGTGCTGGGTTATGCCTGATGATATCTTTGAATCTTTCTTTTGGCAAAGTGCTTTCACAAGTTTTATTTTGTCTTTGGAGTTTTGGATGGGCATGCTAAGATGCTACCACTTTGTCACTGTTTCTAAGTTGACGGTGTACCTGTTACGTTCGTATATATGATAATGGATTTCATTCATTACAGAATCCCTGATTTCCACCCCCCCCCTCCCAAGACAGCTATTATCGCCAAGAAAATATACCATTTATCTCTCTTAGGCAACACGGTGGCACAGTGGTTAGCACTGCTGTCAACGAGCTTGTTGGATAATAAACTGGAGTTTTGAAACAGGACGGGCATGCCAAGATGCGACACTTTATGACTGCTTCCAAATTAATGATATGTCTGTTACATTTGATTATAATTGTTATAAAAGAGTCGTGCTGGACTCAATTACAGAACCCCCAACCTCCCCCCATGCGCACCCCACCATCCCCAAGACAACTGTTACGGCCAAGGATATATACAGTCTACCTCTCTTATTTGGCACAGTGGTTGGTACTGTTGCCTCATAGCACCAGGGACCCGGGTTCAATTCCAGCCTCAGGTTACTGTTTGTGTGGAGTTTGCACATTCTCCCCATGTCTGCATGGGTTTCCTTGGCTGCTTCAGTTTCCTCCTATATCAGGTTAGGTTGATTGGCCATGCTGAATTGCCCCTTAGTGTCAGAGGGATTAACAGGGTACACTGATGGAGAATTTAGCATGGCCAATGCACCTAACCGGCACTGTCTTTTGGACTATGGGAGGAAACTGGAGCACCTGGGGGAAACCCATGCAGTTCTGGCCTTGGATGTCTGTGTGGAATTTGTATGTTCTACCTGTCTTTCTGGGTTTCCTCTCACACACACACTAATCAAGATTATTGAGCGTGGTAATGCACCATTGAGCCCAGTCACTGAAATTCTAATTACCTGTCCATTCATTGTGTAGAGTGTCCTAGGACAGGGGTTTGGGTTTTAGATCAAGGATTTGACAAATGGGGTCTTGACCTTGTACCACAAGGACAGCAGTCATCCAGTCAGTGATCAGAGACGGGGCTCACTATCCAACTGAGAATTACAGTTTTCAAAGATGTCCAAAGATGTGTGGATTAGGTAGTTTGGTCATGCTCAATTGTCCCTTTGTGTTAGGAGAACTAGCAGGGCAAAATATGTGAGGATTACGGAGATAGGACCTGGATGGAATTGTTGACAGTGCAGGCTCAATGGGCCGAATAATCTCCTTCTGGGTTGTAGGATGCTATGATCTTAATTCAATTGTTTAATTTAAATTTTCTTACATTTTCACCCACTCCACTCTTCAATTCAAATTGTTGGACAATTCTGTGATTTCAAAATGTCTACACACATGGTGACAAAATGGTTAGCGCTGCTGCCTCACAGTGCCTGGGTTCGATTCCTGGCTCGGGTCATTGTCTGTGTGGAGTCTGCACATCCTCCCCGTGTCTGCATTGGATTTCCTCCTGTTTTTCCCCACAGCCTGAAAGACACCAATAAAGTTTATTAGCGTCACAAGTCAACTTACTTTAACATTGCAATGAAGTTACTGTGAAAATCCCCTGTAACAAGGTGGATTGGCCATGCTAAATCCTCCCTCAGTGTACCCGAACAGGAACCAGAGTGTGGCGGCTTTACAAAATTATGAGGGGTAGAGCTCAAATAAAAAGTTGGAAGCTTTTTCCCAGGGCAGAAATGACAATTACAAGGGGGCATAACTTCAAGGAAAGGGGGAAAGGTTCAGTGGAGATGTGTGGGGGAAGTTTTTTACACAGAAGGTGGTGGGGGCTTGGAATGCACTGCCAAGCGAGGTGGTTGAGACAGATACATTAGCCACATTTAAGACTTATGTAGATAGGCAGATGAACAGACGGAATATAGAAGGATACAAGCAGTCAGACAACATGTTCTGCGCAGGCTCGGTGGGCTAAAGGGTCTGTTCTTTTGTTCTTTGACAGGGGAATTTTCACATTAACTACATTGCAGTGTTAATGTAAATCTACTTGCAGCACTAACATATTAAAGTTTTCTTCAAAGTTTGAGAAAAAACTTGAAAGGTTATTTATAAAATGAGGCTTTCCCTATGAAATATATATCAAATAGACCTTCAATTTTAGATTCTCGTTTCAGTAAATGATGAACGACTTGACTCCATGCATTACAACCAGTGATATTAATCATATTCATGTACTCTCTTCAAAACATTTCATGGTCTTTTTGAGTGAACAGAATTGGTGAATATCTTAAACTGCTGCAGTGTACACATCTGCAGTAGTGTTTATCCTACTTGCAGGAACTGGATAAGAGATTTCCAATCTCTATATATAAGAAACACGACTATTTAGCATTGAGAAAATGTTGACTGAATGTGTACTGATGGTTGATGGTTTCGACCTTTGCTCCTGCTACCCAGGAATGTCATCATCTCACAATCTCTTCACCTTAAACCAGGGCGTTGTGAGATTTTTTTAACTAAAGGTAAGTGCAGCTTCCTTTCTGACTGTTGTTAAATTGAAGGGAAAGGCAGTCCCTACAGTGCAGAAAAGGCCATTCAGCCCATCAGGTCTGCACCAACTCTCTGACAGAATATCTTACCCAGGCCCTTTCCCTGTACTATCCCTGTAACCCCACAAATTTACTTCACTAATTCACCTAACCTGCACATCTTTGGATCCTAACGGACAATTTGCATGGTCAATCCACCTAAACTGCATATCTTTGGACACTAAGGGGCAATTGAATATGGCCAATCCACCTAGCTGCAAATCTTTCGACACTAAGGGGCAATTTAGCATGGCCAATCCATCTAACCTGCTCATCTCTGGACAGTAAGGGACAATTTAGCATGGCCAATCCATCTAAACTGCATATCTTTGGACATTAAGGGGCAATTTACCATGGCCAATCCATCAAACCTGCACATCTTTGGGCATTGAAAGGCAATTTGGCATTAACTAAACTGCACATCTTTGGACACTAAGGGAATCCTAGCATGGCCAATCCACTTAACCTATACATCGGATGGCATAGTGGCACAGTGGTCAGAACTGCTGCCTCACAGTGCCAGAAACCCGGCTTGAGTCACTGTCTGTGAAGAGTCGGCACATTCTCCCCATGTTTGCATGGGTTTCTTCAGGATGCACTTATTTCCTCCCATAGTCCAAAGATGTGCAGGTTAGGTGGATTGGCTGTGCTAAATTGCCTTTAGTGTCTCAAGGTGTGTAGGTTAGGGGATTCGTGGGATAAACATATGGATATAGGGTCTAAGTGAGATGCCCTTTCAGAGAGTCGGTGCAGACTCATTGGGCTGAATGGCCTCCTTCTGCACTGTAGAGATACTGTGATTCTAAGCTCATAAGACAACAAGAACTAGGATCAGCAGTAGAGTAGTTATTGTACTCAAACAGATGTCGGAGTGTGGTGACTAGGGGATTTTCACAGTAACTTCATTGCACTGTTAATGTAAACCCACAACAGAAAATGCTGGAAAACCTCAGCAGTTCTGGCGGCATCTGTAGAGAGAGAATAGAGCCACCATTTCAAGTCTAGATGATACCTTGTGAGAACTGAGAGCAAGGAGAATCTGCACAGATTTATTCTATTACACTTTTAACTTAACGTAAGCCCTGTTAAGATAAATAAATAAACTTTAAAAACTTTAAATGTTTGGACAGGTGAGTTGATGGGAAAGATTTAGAGGGACATGAGTCAAATGCAGGCAAGTGGGGCTAGTTCAGTTTCGGAAACCTGGTGGGCATGGATGGGATGGGCCGAAGGGCCTGTTTTTTGCTGTGTATCTCTATGGCTCTATAACACAGCTTCCTGGATAAAGAATTCCATCTATTCAGCTGTACAGAACCTTAGTTAGGCCTCATTTAGAATATTGTGTACAATCCTGGTCACCACAGTACCAGAAGGATGTGGGGATGCATTGGAGAGGGTACAGAAGAGGTTTACCTGAATGTTGCCTGGTCTGGAGGGGATTAGCTATGAGGAGAGATCGGATAAACTCAGTTTGTTCTCACCGGAACAATGGAGGTTGAGGGGTGACCTGATAGAGGTTTATAAGATTATGAGTGGCGTAGACAGAGTGGATAATCAGATGCTCTCTCCTAGGGTGGAAAATCAAGCACTAGGAGAATAGGTTTAAGGTCCGTGGGGAAAAGTTTAGAGGAGATGTGCGAGGTAAGTTTTTTTACACAGAGGGTGGTGAATGTCTGGAACTCGCTGCCTGGAAGCAGGTACGATAGAGGCATTTAAGGGGCATCTAGAATACATGTATAGGACAGAAATGGAAGGATATGGAACTCCATAAGTGCGTACGATTTTTGTTTAGGCAGTTTTCATAATCAGTGCAGGCTTTTAGGGCTGAAGGGCCTATTCCTGGGCGTAATGTTCTTTATTCTTTAATTCATCACTCTTTTGTGAGGGGGAATTCTGCCTCAAACAGATGAATGTAATATTGGTATAAAATCACACAGACTAGATCTGAGAATAATGGAAACTGTTCTAAAAGGCAGAAGAGAAGACTGTCATATGAGCAATAGAATATACAACATAGAACAGTACAGCACAGTACAGGCCCTTCGGCCCTCAATGTTTTGCCGAGCTATGTCCAATCCCAAGATCAAGCTACCCCACTCCTGATGTCTCCATGTGCCTATCCAATAACTTGTCGAAAGTTCCTAAAGTGTCCGACTCCACCATCACAGCATATTCACATCATCTGGTTCAGAAGCGAATGATGTACATCATTTTAATAACATCCCTTTTGTATTTTCAAAAATGGAAAAGCCCGGAATGGAGGAAAATGTCATGTGCATTCCATGGTGACTGTCTGTGTGGAGCTTGCACATTCTTCCTGTGTCTGTGTGGGTTTCCTCCGGATGCTCCGCTTTCCTCCCACAATCCTGAGATGTGCGGGTTAAGTGGATTGGCCATGCTAACTTGTCCTTTAGTATCCCAATATGTGTAAATTAGGGGGATTGGTCATGCTAAATTGCCCCCTAGCCTCCCAAAAATGTGCAGATTACAGGGATTAGTGGGGTAAATATTTGCTAACCCTGGAGATAGGGCCTGGAGAAGAAGCGCCACAGAGACAGTGCAGTCTCGATGGAGTTATGGGGAACAGGGTGGAATCGCTTCTTAGTGTCAGGGGGATTATTATGTGGGGTTACAAGGATAGGGTTTGGGTGGATTGTTGTTGGTGCAAATATGATGGGCAAATAGCCTCCTTCTGCACTGTAGGGTTTCTATGATTCTATAGCACGGCCAATCTATCTAACCTACACATCTTTGGACATTAAGGGGCAATTCAGCATAGCCAATGTACCAAACCCGCACATCTTTGGAGTGCGGAAGGAAACTAGAGCATCCAGAGGAAACCCACGCAAATTCCGCATGGACAGTGACCCAATCGAACCTGGGACCCTGGTGCTGTGAGGCAGCAATGCAAACCATAATCCATTAAAACATCAGTGAATTGACTGTGAGGATCCCTGGTGCGCCGCATTCCTGCGCCTGTTCGGGTATCTATGCAGCACATTCCGCCCCCATCCCGTCAGTGTGACCGAGTTTAGATTCCGCCCACGTAGAATGGGATTTTCCCCTCTTGCCCACGATGGCGTTGATGGGACTGGAAAATGTCAGGGTCGGTGGGGGGCAGGGGGCGGGCAGCCCGATGACTTTGGGCAAGATTTCCCTCACTCAATAGAAATCTGTTTGGATCCATTAATTTTGGGTGCCGCTTTCCAGCTTAAACTCATGACGAATCCCAGGGCACATTTTATTTGTAACAGCAGCTTCAAGAGCCAAGCTCCTGCTGTGCTGCCAACTTTTTCTTGGGAGCTTTGTCGCATTTCTAGGTTGCAACGTGCTTATTCTAGTGAGGGGGGCGGATGCATTCATCACAAGTAGTTTAAAGAGGAAGCCAAGATTAAGCGGGGAAGCCAAAGGTAAAGATCAGGGATGATTAAATTTGCTTTATTCAGATCACTTCAGATGTCTTCCCATTTAATTACACAAGTTCGAAGCATCTCCCCATGCTTTCTCCCCACACACAAAAAAACCCCTGGCATTTTATGGTTTACTTTGACTCAAAATAAATTAGCTTTCCACTTCCTGGAGCTTACAGCCAAGGTTTACACACGAACATGTGTGTTTGGCCTCGGTAAATTCCAAGGCACAGTGTAAACACCTTGGAACATGCCTACCTTCAGGCAAATTGGATTCATGTTCCATCTCATTTGGAGCATTTACTTTCCTTACCCACCTCCCTCCCCCCCCGCTGATGTTAATGCCGCATTTTTTTCCAACAAACTTAGCAACCATGCCCTGCTCGTGCAAGTGTTTTGACACGTATTCAACAGCCAACTTCACCAAGAGTTCCAGGAACCCTCTGAGGTCTCCCTTTGGAGGAAGTAACCCCTTCACTCGTGGCCACTGAGTGCACCAAATTTCTCCTAATGGAGTGTGCCCCCCGGCTAAGCAAGGTCTCTCTGCAGCTTACTGCACCATCATTCAGAATGTCATCTCCGCTTGGTCCAGTGGTGCAGAATTTGGAACATCTCCCTGTTTTTTGTTTTGTGGAATCTGTTGATGTATGCAGACTTCCAACCTGTTCCAACCTGTCTGCGATAAGACCATAAGGGTTTCCTCTGGGTGCTCTGATTTCCTCCAACAGTCCAAAGAAATGTTAGTTAGGTGGATTAGTCATGTTAAAATGCCCCTTAGTATCCAAAGGTAAAAGTGAAGTAAGGTTTATTTATTAGTCACAAGCAGGCTTACGTTCACACTGTAATAAAGTTACTGTGAAAATTCCCTCGTTGCCACACCCCGGCACCTGTTCGGGTACACTGAGGGAAACATGGCCAATGCACCTAATCTGCACATCTTTGGATTATGGGAAGAAACTGGAGCACTGGAAACTCATGCAAACACAGGGAGAATGTGTAAATTCCACACAGACAGTGACCCAAGCCGGGAATTGAACCCTGGATCCCTGGCGCTATGAAACAGCAGTGCTAACCACTGTGCCACCATGCTAGTCTAAGGCTCTTAGGCACTTTTTGTTCCAGCCCATCTCCTCAGCTACAATGGTGGAGGTACATTCCTGCAATCTTGTGGATTTTGACCCAGTGGGGTCTTGTAGTATCCTCACCATTGTCCACACATCTTTTAACTCTCCATCTTTTCTGACTCAGGGTCTGGCAACAGCTCAGTATCTGTAATACCTTCCTCATAGTTTACATTCTCACTTCATGCTATGTTTGAAATGACTGCTTTTTTTATAGTATTTGTTGTCCATGCTTAATTGCCCTTGAGAAGGTGATGGTGAGCTGCCTTCTTGAAACAGTCCATGTGGTACATCTACAGTGCTGTTAGGCTGGGAGTTCCAGAATTTTAACCCAGCGATGGTGAAGGAATGGGTGATATATTTCAAAGTTAGGATGGTATGTGGCTTGGGAGGGAATAGGGTCATGTTTTCATATATCCCTGCCTAGGTCCTTCTAGATGGTGGTGCTGGCAGGTTTGGAAGGTGCTGCTTAGGGAGCCTTGGTGAGTTGCTGCAGTGCATCTCGTAGATGGTATGCACTGTTGGTGATGGAGGGAATGAGTGTTTGTGGAAGGGATGCCAATCAAATAGGTTACTTTATCAACCTTGTTGAGTGTTGATGAAGCTGCATTCATGCAGGCAAGTGGAGAATATTCATTACACTCCTGACTTATGCCTTGTAGAACAGTGGACAGACTTTGGTGAGTCAGGAGACGAGTTACTTCTGTAAAATTCTCAGTTTATGACCTGTTCTTGTAATCACAGTACTTATATCACTAGTCCAGTTCAGTTTCTTGTCAATGATAACCCCCAGGATGTTGATAATGAAGATTGAATGGTTGGAGATGGTTAAATTCTCTCTTATATTCCCTCTTGTATTCAGATACAAGTCACAGTATGAAGGGCAGCATGGTGGCACAGTGGTTAGCACTGCTGCCTCACAGCACCAGGGAACCAGGTTCGATCCCTGGGTTGAGTCATTGTCTGTGTGGGTTTCTCTCTGTGTGGGTTTCCTTCAGGTGCCCCGGTTTCCTCCCACAGTCAGAAACTTCATTTCAGTGTTAATGTAAGCCCACTTGTGAGACTAATTAATAAACATAAAATTAAAGAAACTCTTGAGGGAGACATCTTGATGAGAGGATCTTTGCAAAAGGGAAATAGTGTAGAAGTTGAATTTTCCAGGTATGGTAATGGGCTGGGGTGTGGAGGAGGCCAGCGGAATAACTCCAGGTGTTTCCTTGACACATAATTGCCTCAGGGAGGCCTTCCCAGAACAAATGAGGAAGAAAATCATTAGCCTTCTCCAATGAAGCGGGTGATCAATTACAGCCACTTATGGACGCCACTGGGAGCCATTTTCTAATGGAGGTGGGGAGTGGTAGCATGCTAAATTGCCCCTTAGTGTCCAAAGATGTGTAGGTTATTTGGATTGGCCATGCTAAATTGCCCCTTAGTGTCCAAAGATATGCAAGTTAGGTGGATTGGCCATGCTAAATTGCCTCTTTGTGTTCAAAGAAGTGCAGGTTAGGTGGATTGGCCATAATAAATTGTTCTTTAGGGTTCAAAGATGTGCAAGTTAGATAGATTGGCCATGCTAAAATACCTATTAGTGTCCAAAGATGTGCAAGTTAGGTGGCTTGGCTATGCTAATATTCCCTCTTGCCCCTTAGTGTCCAAAGATGTGTAGGATAGGTGGATTAGTCATGCTAAATTGTCCCTTAGCATTCAAAGATATGCAGGTTAAGTGGATTGGCCAGGCTAAATTAGTGTCAGGGGGATTTTCACGATAAAGGTTGGGACTAAGAGGATAGGGGCTGGGTGGCATTGTGGTCGGTGCTGTCCAGATGGGTCAAATGGCCGTCTTCCACGCTGTAGGGATTCTATAAAAGTGTGTTCTCTACTATCCAACCAGCAATTGTACTAATTACTTTGTATTTTGCAGGCAAAAAAGATCACTGTTGAATTTTTTGAGAAGTAGATTTTAACCTCAGCGATCAGTTCGCGATTGATTTGTAGTAAAAGATGTTCTGCACTCCACACTGTGTGGAGTGTGTGGAGCTTGCACATTCTCCTCGTGTCTACTCCGGGTGCTGCGGTTTCCTCCCACAGTCCAAAGATGTGCGGGTTAAGTTGATAGGCTATGCTGCAATTGTCTCTTAGTGTCCTGAGATGCATAGGTTAGAGGGATTAGGGGGTAAATATATAGGAATATGGGGATAGGGCCTGGCTGGGATTGTGGTTGGTGCAGAATCAATGGGTAAAATGGCCTCTTTCTGCACTGTAGGATTTCTTCTAAGTACAGTAATTAATCAATTAAATCATTGTCACAGTCCTCCAAGGGCACATCCCGCATGTTATAAACTGGCAAAAATTAGACCAGGTAATGGGAACCATTAGTTCAATTATACTTAAAGTAATAATTGATTGGAATCAGTGAAGTTGCCAGAAGCTACACTCTTAATCACGGTTGTGGAATTTACAGCAAATCTGTTGCTTATGACATTAGTTTACATGCCATCTCACTGCAGTAAATCAGAGAACATTCATTCTTAATAGTGTATAGTGTATACACACACTCAAGACTTTGCATGCAAGAATTAAGCACAAGCACTTCACTTCACTTCACCTTTCACTTGGATTCAGGGTCACAGGGAGTCATAGTTTATGCTGACAGACACATTAAGAGGGTTACATACAGGATGGTAATCCAGGCAGCTATTGTGCTGCCTTCCAGCGTCAGGGACCCAGATTTGATTCTGCATTAACATTGGGTAGATATTACAGGAAGAAAAGGTTCTTTATTTATTAGTGTCACAAGTTGGCTTATGTTAACACTGCAATGAAGTTACTGTGAGAATAAGTTGCCACACTTCCGTTCGGGTACACTGAGAGAGAATTTAGCACGGCCAACACAACTAACCAGCACATCTTTCAGAGTGTGAGAGGAAACCGGAGCACCCAGAGGAAACCCACGCAGACATGGGGAGAATGTGCAGACTCCGCACAGACAGTAACCCAATCGAACCCAGGTCTCTGGCGCTGTGAGGCAGCTCTGTGTCTCTTTGCTATCATGTACACGTACAGTATGATTACATACAGTACTGTCGGGAATGAAACAATAGCGATGTAGATAAAGCAGTTTACAAAGGTGACCAAGAGAAAGTGAATGTAGTTCTATGACATTGGAGCTTAAGCACAAAACCTAGGCTGATACCCCAGTGCAGTACTGACTGAGTGCTGCACTGTCATGTGTGCCACATTTGTTTTCTGCCCCCTTTGTAGGACATTGAAAAATCCCATTGCAAAATCTGAAGAGGTTAAGGGACCTCCAATGCCTGTTCAATGTTTATCTCTCAATCAACATCACAAAAATAAGATTGTTCCATCACTTACCAAATTACTGTTTGTCGGATCTTGGAATTTGCTTTATTATTGTCACATGTACCAGTATACGTGAAAAGTATTGTTTCTTGCTGCACAATACAGACAAAGCATACCTTTCATAGAGAAGGAAACGAGAGGGTGCAGAATGTAGTGTTACAGTCAAGCTAGGGTGCAGAGAAGGATCAATTTAGATATGGTAGGTCCATTCAAAAGTCTGACGGCAGCAGGGAAGAGGCTGTTCTTGAGTCGGTTGGTACGTGACCTCAGACTTCTATATCTTTTTCCTGGTGGAAGAGAGAATGTCCGGGGTGCATGGGGTCCTTAATTATTCTGGCTGTTTTTCAGAGGCAGCGGGAAGTTTAGACAGTGTCAATAAATTGGAGGTTGGTTTGTGTGATGTACTGAGCTTCATTCACAAAACTTTGTAGCTTCTTGGACAGAGCAGGAGCCATACCAAGCTGTGATACAACCAGAAATAATGCTTTCTGTGGTGCATATGTAGAGGTTGGTGAGAGTTGTAGCTGACATGCCAAATTTCCTTAGCTTCCTGAGAAAGTACAGGAGTTGGTGTGTTTTCTTAATTATAGTGTCAGAATGGGGGATCAGGAAGGTTGTTGGTGATCTGGACACCTAAAAACTTGAAGCTGTTGACCATTTCTACTTCATCACCACTGACGCAGACAAGTGCACGTTCTCCTTTACGTTTCCTAAAGTCAATGACAATCTCCTTCATTTTGTTGACATTGAGGGAGGGATTATTGTTGCTGCACCAGTTCACCAGATTCTCTATCTCATTCCTGTACTCTGTCTCGTCATTGTTTGAGATCTGACCCATTATGGTGGTGTCATCAGCAAACTTGAAAATCGAGTTGGAGGGGAATTTGGTCACACAGTCACAGGTGTATAAAGAGTATAGTAGGAGGCTGAGAACACAGGCTTGTGAGGCACTGGTGTTGAGGATGATCGTGGAGGAGGTGTGTTGCCTATCCTTACTGATTGTGGTCTGTGGGTTAGGAAGTTGCTGTTCCAGTTGTAGAGGGACTTATAGTTTAAATTGACAGATTAGTCACTGTTTTTCCAATTGGATAACAAGGATTCCAATTCTGAAGTGAATCATTTGCTGAGAAGTACTTTGGGAAATCCTGAGGTTGGGATCTTTCTGATTGTATCAGGACCCAGTATCCCTTCACTTGCAATCACACACAGAGTTTACATGGAACTTGTCTTACATCGTAAAAGGATGCTTGTCACTGAACTAGATGGGAATGTGAGGAGGATAGAAAGAGGCTTCAAGGTGATTTAGACAAGTTGAGTGAGTGGGCACACACATGGCAAATGCAATGTAATGTGGATAAATGTAAAGCTATCCACTTCGAGAAGAAAAACAGAATGGCAAAAGATAGCATGGTGATACAGTGGTTAGCACTGCTGCCTCAGGGACTCGGGTTCAATTCTGGCCTCAGGTCTCTTTCTGAGTGGAGTTTGCATATTATCCCCATGTCTGCGTGGGTTTCCTCTAAGTGCTCCAGTTTCCTCCTACATTCCAAAGATGTGCAGGTTAGGTTGATTGGTCATGTTAAATTAATGCTAGTATCACGGGGACCAGCAAGTAAGTATGTGGAATTGTGGGAGTAGGACCCGAGTGGGACTGTGGTCAGTACGGACTCAATGGGCTAAATGGCCTTCTGCATTGTAGGGATTTCTGTCTCACAGTGCCAGGGACCTGGGTTCGATTCCCGGCTTGGGTCACTGTCTTTGTGGAGCTTGCACACTCTCCCTGTGTCTGCATGGGTTTCCTGCAGATGCTCCGGTTTCCTCCCACACTCCAAAGATGTGCGACTTAGGTAGATCGGTCATTCTAAATTGCCCCTTAGTGTCAGGGGAATCAGTAGGGCTAATAGGATTATAGGGATGGACCTGGATTGGATTGCGGTTGGTGTGGAGTCAATGGGCTTAATGGCCTTCTTCTTCACTTTAGGGATTCTATGATTCAGTGTGGTGTAGGTACACCCACAATGTTGAAGGGACTTTCAAGATTTTGACACAGTGAAGTAATGGCAATATATTTCCAAGGATGCTATTTGAGATATGGTGGTGTTCCCAAGCATCTGGTGCCCTTTGTTCTTCTAGGTGGTAGAGATTGGTTTTGGTATTCAATATTTCCCACAAGGTAGTCAATCATATCTCCTTGTTAACAGGAAACCACGTTAAATTCCGAAATAAATCATGGCACAGTGGTTAGCACTGCTGCTCACAGCTCCAGAACCCCCGGGTTCAACTCCCAGCTTGAGTCATTGTCTGTGTGGAGTCTGCACATTCCCCCCATGTCTGTGTGGATTTCCTCCGTGTGCTCCAGTTTCCTCCCACACTCCAAAAACGTGCAGGTTAGGTGCACCTATGCTAAATTGCCACTTAGTGTCTTGAGATGCATACATTAGTGGGATTAATGAGGTCAATATGTGGGATTATGGGGATAGGGCCTGGATAGGGATTGTGGTCAGGTGCAGACTCAATGGACTGAATGACCTCCTTCTGCACTGTCGGGTTTCTAAACCATGCCTGAACAGCCCTTACGGGACTTCTTCTGCACTTGTAGGGATTCTGTGACTCTATGGTCTGGCATCCTTACCCAGTCTGGCCAACAAGTGACTCCAGAACCACAACGATGTGTTTCACTCTTAGCTGCCTTCTAGAATGGCCGAGAAAGAGACTCAATTCATGGGCAATTAGGGATGGGCAACAAATGATGGCATTGGCAGCAATGACCACACCCCAGAACCATTGGGTGGACGTAACTTCCACCTGACTGACAGACCTGGGCAATCTCACAGTCTTGCAGCTATAAACTGTATTTCCCTTTGATCTTAGTGTTAACAGGTTTAATTCAATCAGATATCAGTACAAACACCCCTTGAGACACAGAATAAAGACTGCCCTGATTTCATTCCACCTGAAAGCGTGAGACAAAGAGCCTTTAACATTTTAACATAAATTATAAATAGTCCCTGGCCGAGAGGATGATCACAGCGAGCAAGGCTTCTGGCAGAAGGATCTACCAATTAACATTTCAAAGTCTAGCCCTGGGATCTGCTCAGATGACTGAAGATGGCTCATATCTCGGAGTTGGAGAGGTAGGACTGACCTGCCTTTGGTAATATTGAAAAAATCAAACTTGTAATGAGAAAATTTCCCAAACATAAACATGCATTAACCAACAGAAATCCACAATCACTTACTCTGAAAGATCTTTGACCCGATTCTCCATCTTGGTCATTGAATCTCTATAGTGCAGACGGAGGCTATTCGGCCCATCAAACCTGCACCGATAACAATCGGATCCAGGCCTTGTCCCCATACCCCCACGTATTTACCCTGCTAATTTCCCTGACACTGAGATGCAATGTAGCATGGCCAATCCACTTAACCTACACATGTTTGGACACTAAGGGGCAATTTAGCATGGCCAATCCACATAACCTGTACATCTTTGGACAATAAGGGACAATTAACCTAGCCCACACATCTTTAAAGCCTGGAAGGAAATGGGAGCAGCCGGAGGAAACTCAGCAGACACGGAGTGCATGTGCAGACTCCGGATAGATATCCCCAAGCTATGAATGGAGCCTGGGTCCTTGACGCTATGAGACAGGGGTGCTCCAGACATCGAGCCATCCAGACTTGAAACGCTGGCTCTATTCTCTCCCCACAGATACTGTCAGACCTGTTGAGATTTTCCAGCATTTTCTGTTTTTGTTTCAGATCCCAGCATCTGCAGTATTTTGCTTTTATCTTTGGTTCTGTCATTGGGCAGACAATCATTCCCTAATCAGGGGGCTCATACTCCAAGAGGTCCCTGGCAGTGTGAGGCCCACCTATAATTCTCAGTTGGATAGTGAGTATGTCCTCTGACCACTGACTGAGTGACTATCCTCCATGCAATACTAAGTCATGACCCCATTTGACCCTAATGTCAAGTCCTTGACACAAAACCCAAAATCCTGTCCCAGACACCATAAACAGTAAACAGAGAGTTAATCAGATTTTAGTGACTGAACTTACTCTGCATTACGAACCACTTGATCTAGTAAATACAAATCATTTAACCTCATGACTACCTCAAAGTACATAGTCAAGGAACATTTAACTGTGTCAGCATAGTACTTCTAAATTTTGTTAAGGTTTATTTATTAGAATCCCTAAGAACAGAACGAGGCCATTTGGTTCATCAAATCCTGCTCTGCCCAAGACTGCAAGGAAGTACAAAGGTCGTGAATGTAGCCCAGTCCATCATGCAAACCAGCCTCCCATTCATTGGCTCTGTCTACACTTATTGCTGCCTCGGCAAAGCAGCCAGCATAATTAAGGACCCCACACACCCTGGACATTCTCTCTTCCACCTTCTTCCTTTGGAAAAAAGATACAAAAGTTTGAGGTCACGTAGCAACCAACTCAAGAACAGCTTCTTCCCTGCTACCATCAGACTTTTGAATGGACCTACCTTGCATTTAGTTGATCTTTCTCTACACCCTAACTTATGACTGCAATACTGCATTCTTCATTCTCTCCTTTCCTTCTCTATGAATGGTATGTTTTGTCCATATCACGCGTAAGTAACAATACTTTCCACTGTATGTTAGTACTGTGACAATAATAAAGCAAATCAAAAATCTGCAGCCAGACCCTATTCCTGCAATCCAACACATCTATCCCACTAATCCACTAGGATCAACTTAGCATGGCCAATCCACCTAACCTGCATATCTTTGGGTTGTGGAGAGGCGGAAACCAGGGCATCCTGAGGAAACCTACACAGAGAATATGCAAACTCCACACAGACAATGACCCGAGGCTAGAATCGAACCTGGGTCCCTGGCACTGTGAGGCAGCAGCGCTAACCAGTGCCATTCTTGGCAAAAGGTCCTGTATGTATCTTGAGCAACGACCTAGTCATCTCATACCAGTTCCCAGATGATAAGGAAGGGACTTTTCAGCTATTTCTGACATTGGGTCAAACCATCTTGTTACATTCCAATATAGAGAGATCTATCTTGCGTTTACTCAATGTTGTGAACGACCGTGCCCTATTTTGAGTTTGAGCTTATTGATACAAGAAGAAATAAAGGAAAACAGCCATTCAATTGTCCAATATTGTTCGCCACAACTGACGGCTGCACTGTAGAGACTGCACTGCTTCAAGAAAACTGTTCATCACCACAAGAGCAAAACAGGAATGGATAACAAAATGCTGGTCTCACCATCGACACTCACATCCCATGAATAAGTAAAACAGAAGTTAGTTCCCCCTATGTGGGTATGAATACTGCATGTGGCAGTGCGTTACTGAGTAGGTGCTGAATTACCCCAGGCAGTATTGTAGAGAAGCTCATTCTGATTGTTCCAGCAACATTCTCAAAGACCAGCTCTAAAAAGGTCTTCAAAACGCCAACAAGTCTTTAAGATGAGGAATTTTTTTTATTGAATTCAAATTCCATAATCTGCCACGGTGGGATTTGAACCTCAGAACACTGCTTGAGTCTTTGTATCAATATTCTAACGATAATTTAAGTTGAAATTTATTTATTAGTGTCACAAGCGGGCTTACATTAACACTGCAGTGAAGTTACTGTGAAAATCCTCTAATTGCTTCCTGTCCAGGTACAGTGGGGGAGAATTTAGCATGGCCAATGTACCCTAACTAGACTGTGGGAGGAAAGCAGAGCACCTGGAGGAAACACACACGGATATGGGAAGAATGTGCAGATTCTGCTCAGTCAGTGACCCAAACCAGGAATCAAACCTGGGTCAACGGCAGAAAAGTGCTGGAAAATCACAGCAGGTCTAACAGCATCTGTGAGGTGAGAAGAGAGCCAATGTTTTGAGTCTTGATGACCAGACTCTGATGAAGGGTCATCCAGACTAAAAATGTTGGCTCTATTCTCTCTCCACGGATGCTGTCAGACCTGCTGAGACTTTCCAGCATTTTTCTGTTTTTGTTTCCGATTCCAGCATCCATAATATTTTGCGTTTATCTAATCGAACCCGGGGTCCCTGGCGCTGTGAGGCAGCAGTGCTAACCACTGTACCACGTGAAAAAATTGCTCTGACTTAACTTCTGAATTATTGAAGTTCTAGGCAGAGATAGTTGTGAGGAAAATAGTTAAAAATAAAAGTTGTTTATCAATATTAAGCCAGTGCAGATTGTGCACCTGGATCAAACCTACATTGCACGTATCAGATCTGCATTAATTTTGCCAGTGTAGACTTGTTCTCGGATTCCATTTTCATCTTCTATTAAAAACGCAACCAATGGCAGCAATTGATATCAGGTTTGAATGGGCAATAGTTCAATGGTTAAATAAGATCAGTTTTATTACTTACTGTCTCAATGTCACGCAAGGAGATTCTCTCAGTGTAGTGTAGCTTCATTGCCAAGCTTTTGGAGTATTCGATTGCATTGTGTAATAAATTGTGTAACAGCATTATCTTTGGGTCGGAGCTAATTTATTTGCTGGTTGTGTTGAAAGGGGTGATTTATTAGGACAAATGTGAAAATGCAACTACCTTGATATGAAGGGAATTGGCCAATTTTTAGTTTTTTTATTTATTAGTAACACTGCAATGAAGTTACTGTGAAAATCCTCTTGTACTAACACTCCGGCACCTGTTCAGGTACACTGAGGGAGAATTTAGCATGCCCAACGCATCTAACCAGCATGTCTTTGGACTGTAGGAGGAGACCAGAGCATCCGGAGGAAACCTATGCAGGCATGGGTGGAGAATGTGCAAACTCCGCATGGTAAGTGGAGTGCATAGTGCATAGGTAATGCACTATGGCAGAAATAATAAATGTGTAGAGTATAGGGCAAATGGTAGGATTCTTAGTAGTCTAGATGAACAGAGGGATCTTGGTGTGTATGTGCATAGATCCCTGAAAGTAGGCAGTCAGGTCGAGAAGGTTGTTAGGCAGGCATATGGAGTCTTGGCTTTTATTGGTAGAGGGATTGAATTTCGGAGCCGCAACGTCATGTTGCAACTGTACAAAACGCTAGTGTGGCCGCACTTGGAGTATTGTGTGCAGTTCTGGTCCCCACATTATAAGAAAGATGTGGAGGCATTGGAGAGGGTACAGAGGAGGTTTACCAGGATGTTGCCTGTATGGAGGGCAGGTCTTATGAGGAGAGGCTGAGGGATTTGAGGTTGTTTTCGTTAGAAAGGAGGAGGATAAGAGGGGACCTGATCGAAACATATAAGATGATTAGAGGTTTAGATAGGGTGGACAGTGATAGCCTTTTTCCTAGGATGGAAAAAGCTACCACGAGGGGACACAGCTTTAAATTAAGGGGTGATAGTTATAGGACGGATATCAGAGGCAGGTTCTTTACCCAAAGGGTGGTTCGGGAGTGGAATGCCCTGCCTGCAGCAGTTGTAGATGCGCCAAGTTTGGTGGCGTTTAACAGGTTAGTTGATAAGTATATGGAAGAGAAGGGAATGGTTTAGTTTGGAGGGGCATTGCTTTTTATATTGGTCGGTGCAACATCGAAGGCCAAAGGGCCTGTTCTGTGCTGTAATGTTCTATGTTCTATGTAAGAAGTCTCACAACGCCAGATTAAAGTCCAACAGGTTTATTTGGTAGCAAAAGTATTTGGTGGTTTTTATTACCAAATAAACCTGTTGGACTTTAACCTGGTGTTGTGAGACTTCTTACTGTGTTTATCCCAGTCCAATTCCGGCATCTCCACATCAAACTCCTGACCCAAACTGGGAACTGAACATGGGTCCCTGGAGCTGTGAGGCAGCAGTGCTAACCCAAGAAGTGTTGCAACGGTGGGAGTCAAACCCAAGCTCCCAGAGCACTCAGAGAATCATAGAATCCCTATAGTGTAGAAGGAGGCCATTTGGCCCATTGAGTCTGCACCAACCACACTTCACCCAGGTCTCGTAACCCTACATATTTACCCTACTAATTCCCTTGACACTAAGGGACAGGTCAGTGTAACCCATCCACCTAATCTGCATGTCTTCAGAGTGTGGGAGGACATCAGAGCACCTGGAGGAAATGCAGGCAGGGGAGAAAGTGCAAACTCCACACTGACAGTGTCCCAAGGCAGGAATTGAACCCGGTTTACTGCTGGTGTGAGGCAGCAGTGCTAACCACTGTGCCACGTAATGCTGAATCTCTGGATTGCTCGTCCAGTGCCAACACCACGATGCCACCAACCAACCCGAGAGTTCAGCCTGATGTAACGGTTTAGAACAGGCAGCAGATTAAAGAGTTTTCCCCCGTTCCGCTTCTGAATTAACAATACACCTTTTAAAAGCTGTTGGGACGCGTATGAAATGACTGTTGTGAAGCTTCGATGTAAGGCCAAACCACAGCGACCACATCGGGAGAGCTTGGTTTCTCACGGGTTTCTGTGGCTACCTGAGATCCTTCCTTTGTGGTTGGTTGGTAACTCACTGATGATGCTGTCAGTTCGGTAAGGGCTGTTCAGACACGGTTTAGAATCATAGAACCCCAACACTGTAGAAGGAGGCCATTCAGCCCATCGAGTCTGCATGGACAACAACCCCTATATTGGCCCTATCTCTGTAATTCCATATATTCACCCTGTTAATCTGTCTAACGTATGTATCCTGGGACTCTAAGGAGCATTTTTGCATGGTCAATGCACCTAACCTGCACCTCTTTGGAAGGTGGGAGGAATCCAGAGCTCCCAGAGGAAACCCACGCAGACACAAGGAAAATGTGCAAACTCCTCTCAGGCAGCGACCCAAGCCAGGAATCGAAGCCAGGCGTCCCTGGAGGCAGCAGTGCTAACCACTGTGCCACCATTTATCTTAGAGTTTAATGAGCCTTCCCATTGACAAAGAGATATGATTGACTATCTTGTGGTAAGTATAGAATACCGACCAACCTCTACCACCTAGACAAGTGGCAGCAGATGCTTGGGAACACCACAATCATCAAACACACCATCCTGACTCGGAAATATATTGCCATTGCTTTACTGTCACTGGGTCAAAATTTTGAAAGTCCCTTCAGCACTGTGGGTGCAACTACACTACATAGAATCATAGAATCCCTACAGTGCAGAAAGAGGTCATTCAGCCCATTGAGTCTGCACTGATCACAATCCTACACAGTGTCTATTTCTAAAATGCCTCATAATTACATTGCTAATCTCTGTCAGTAGGGGCAATTTAGTATGATCAGTCAACGTAATCTGCACATCTTTGGAGTGTGGGAGGAAACTCATACAGAAACGGGGAGAATGTGCAAATTCCACACCGACAGTGAACCAAGGCAAAAATCAAACTTGGGTCCTTAGTGCTGTGAGGCAGCTGTGCTAACCTGCTATGCCACCATGCTGTCCCGTGTTATCGTCTTTATATTCTTTTGGGTAAACAGTAAAATTAAATCAATTAATCAATCAAATTAACTTATCAAAGTAATTTATTGATCTGATCAGATTGGTGACATAGTTAGTACTGCTGCCTCACAGTGTCAAGGACCCCGGTTCAAATCCCATTTTGGGTCACTCTGTGTGCAGGGAGTCTGCAAGTTCCCCCCATGTCTGCCTGGGTTTCCTCCGGGTGCTCCGGCTTCTTCCCACAATCCAAAGATGTGTGGTGGAGGATTACGTGCAGTGGATTGGCCATGACAAATTGCTCCTTAGAGTCAGGGGGATTAGCAGGTTAAATGTGTGGGGTCACAGGGATAAGGGCGTAGGTGGGATTGTTGTTGGCACTGAATCGATGGGCCAAATGGCCTTCTTCTGCACCGTATGGTCTTTAAGAGTTGTAGTGTATTCTCTCTTCGCACAGATGCTGTCAGACCTGCCGAGATTTTCCAGCGTTTGTTTGTTTTTGTGATCTATTAAACTGTTAATCTGCTCCCCCCCATCTCCACCCTCACTGCACCGGGGAGAGGTTGGGGGCAGAACTTTACGGCTTTGTTCTAGCGAACTGGAAATTCCCGCCCAAGGTCAACAGACATATCGGTTGCCTGTTTCCACCAGCAACGCCCCCCACCCCCCCTGCCATCTCCCCTACACTCCCCCTGCTCCACCATCCCTGCTACATTCCTTGCAGGGTGAGGTGGTAGGCATGGGTGTCTGAGGATCAGGAGTGTTGGGAAGGGAGTGGGAGATGGGGAGTGCTGAAGTCCAGACAAAGCACAAGAAGGAGCCTCCAAGAACCCACTACCATCTGTGTACGCATGGAATACTGACCTCCCAATGCCTAGAAAACACCAGACACGTCGTGAACAATCTTAACTTATGGTTGTTTGGGACCAGGTCCCTACTTATTGTCTTTAAATTACACCAGTTAAGCAGCCATGAACAAATTAGCTAATTAAGTAACTGTCAAGCCAAATAACCCTTTAACAGGCACTGTAAACCAAATACAATACTTTAAATGGACCAAATTAAAATGTAATTTTCTAGGAGGAGGAAGCACTCTTGCCCACATCGCACCCACCAGTCAAAGGAGGAATTTCTCTTTGTAAGTGCTCAATGTACATAATTAACCAATGGTCTTCACTTTGTACAGCTTAACAATATTAATAACATACCACTAACAATAATCGTTCCAATTAGGTAATTTTTGTTGCCTAATTATGGGTCGCACGGTGGTTAGCACTGCTGCCGCATGGTGTCAGGAACCCGGGTTCAATTCCCGGCTTGGGTCACAGGTCTGCACCTCTCCCCATTTTTGTGTGGGTCACCAGCCATGCCCCGGCACAGGTGTGGGTATACTGGGGGAGGACTTAAAGTTTCTTTATTAGTGTTAGAAGTAGGCTTACATTAACACTGCAATGAAGTTACTGTGAAAATCCCTCTGTTGCCACACTGCTCCAGTACGCTAAGGGAGAATTCAGCATGGCCAACGCACCTAACTAGCACGTCTTTCAGTTTCTTTGTGTTGCAGAGAAGTGGGCGGAGTCAACAGCTGGGTCAAAAGTATGTGAAGTCCAATGATAGTTGAATATTCTCAAAATTATATCCTCAGTTCAGTCTTTGCTTCTTCTGTGATGTCCCAAGGAATAATAAGAAGTCTCACAACACCAGGTTAAAGTTCAGTACCCCAGTCCCATGCCGGCATCTCCACAACATGACTACCATCAAAATCCCAAGGGAATGGCAGGCTTTTCCTATGACATTACTGAGCTTCACAGAAATCACAAACTCCATTAGGAATGGCGAGAAAATACTACCCATCAATCTGTATAGTCTCCCGAAATCTTAATCTGCAATGATGTGTAAGATTATATGGATTTGCCAAGCTAAATTGCCCATCGGTGTCCAAAGATGTGCAGGTTAGGTGGATTGGCCATGCTAAATTGCCCCTTAGTGTCCAAAGATATGCAGGTTAAGTGGATTGGCTAAGCTAAATTGCTCCTTATTGTCCAAAGATGTGCAGGTTAGTTAGATTGGCCATGCTAAATTGCCCCTTAGTGTCCAAAGATATGCAGGTTAGGTGGATTGGCCATGCTAAATTGCCCCTTAGTGTCCAAAGATATGCAGGTTAAGTGGATTGGCTAAGCTAAATTGCTCCTTATTGTCCAAAGATGTGCAGGTTAGTTAGATTAGCCATGCTAAATTGCTCCTTAGTGTCCAAAGATATGCAGGTTAGGTGGATTGGTCATGCTAAATTGCCCCTTAGTGTCCAAAGATATGCAGGTTAAGTGGATTGGCTAAGCTAAATTGCTCCTTATTGTCCAAAGATGTGCAGGTTAGTTAGATTGGCCATGTTAAATTGCCCCTTAGTGTCCAAAGATGTACCGGTTAGGTGGATTGGCCATGCTAAGTTGCCCATTAGTATCCAAAGATGTGTAGGTTAGTTGGATCGGCCATGCTAAACTGCCCAAGGTGTGTTAGTTAGGGGAATTAATGGAGTAAATATGTAGGGTTACGGGGATAGGGCCCTGGGTAAGATCTCTGTCAGAGAATCAGTACAGACATGATGGCCTCCTTCTAAACTGTAGGGATTCCATGCTTCGAAATGTAAACAAATGACAAGGATCGAGGCAAGTAAACAACTGTTAGGCACACTCTTCTGCAGTCAGACATTGATATAGATGTTAATTTGATCTGAGGAAGATGATGGAAGACTCCAAGTATGCAGCAACCTCTTGTATGTGTGATTCTAGGTAGGAACTGAATGCTTGCATGCACCATGAAAAAATATAATTATGTTGGGGAGATTGCAGCTTTGATTAATAACAGCCTCGATGGCTATGCGAAAATGGATATTTACTCTTGCAGCAAGGATTGCGGTCACAGCTGTCTGCAAACAGAAATGTTTGACTTGCTCAGAGCCAGTAGTTATTGCACGAGAGTCTATACAGTGGGGATAATTTTTTTTCTCTGATGATATGCTCCCCATGCGAAGCTGTGCCTGTGGAAACGCACATTGCAAATGGGAATTCTTACTGTCAAAGATGCTTTGACCAATTATGGAAGTGAAATTGTGCACAGCACATGCATGCCTTCCTGATCTCCATCCAAGAGCCCAGCATTGCAAAATTGTCTCTAATATCTTCACTGGTCCAATGTTTTTCTTCATTATTCATGCGTGGGATTCGGTAGCTGGCCAGCACTTATTGCCCACCCCTTGAGAAGGTGGTGGTGAGCTGCCTTCTTGAATCTCTGCAGTCCCTGTGCTGTGGGTTGACTCACAATACCATTAGGGAGGGAATTCCAGGATTTTGACCCAGAGATTGTGAAGGAATAGCTAATATATTTCCAAATCAGGACGGTGAGCAGTTTGGAGGGAAATTTGCAGGTTGTAGTGTTCCCATGTATCTCCTGCCTTTGTCCTTCTAGATGGAAGTGATTGTGGGTTTGGAAGTGCTGTCTAAGGATCTTTGGTGAATTGCTGAGTGTATCTTGTAAATAAGTACACATGTGGTGGTGGAGGGAGTGGATGTTTGTGCATGTGCTGCCAATCAAGCGGGCTGCTTTGTCTTGGATCATGTCAAGCTTCTTGAGTGGTGTTGGCCGGGATATTCGGAGACATCTTCAAGCTCTCTTTACTATAATCTGAAGACCCTATCTGCTTCAAGAAGACAACCATCATCCTTGTACCAAAGAAATGCCAGGCAGCTTGCCGTAATGATTATTGCCTGGTGGCTCTGACACCCATCATTATGAACTGCTTTGAAAGGTTAGTCATGGCATAGGTAAATTCCAGCTTCCCACATTGCCTGGATCCACCTATTACTGAAACAGGTCTACAGCAGACATCATCCCCCTGGCCCTGCACTGAACCCTGGAATACCGGATAACAAAGACAGCAATGTCAGATTCCTATTATTGACTATAGCTCAGTCCTACAAAACTCAATGTCCAAACTCCATGACCTGGGCCTCGGCTCCTCCCTCTGTGACTGAATCCTACACTTATCATCTCAGATTAGTTATGGAGTCATTAAAAGGCGGAGTGGACTCGATGGGCCAAATGGCCTACTTCTGCTCCTGTGTCTTATATTGTAATAGCCAAACTGGTTCACTAATGTCCTTTACGGAAGGAAATCTGCTGTCCTTACCTGGTCTGGCCTAAATGTGACTCCAGATCCACAGCATTCTGGCTGATTCTTAACTTCCTTCATTGATGCACCACTGAAAGCATCCTTTCCAAATGTGCGGCTCCTGTTCTGACCAAGACCACAAAAAGCTACAATGGGTTGTGTGAACATAGCCCACTCCATCACTCAAACCAGCCTCCCATCCATTGACTCCATCTACACTTCCCACTGCCCCAGAAAAGCAGCCAGCATAATAAAAGACCCCATGCAACCTGGACATTTTCTCTTCCACCTTCTTCCATCGGGAAAAAGCAACAAGAGTTTGTGATCACTTACCAACCGACTCAAAAACAGCCTCTTCCCTACTGCCATCAGACTTTTAGATGAACTTACCTTATATGAAGTTGATCTTTCTCTAAACCTGAGCTATGACTGTAAAACTACATTTTGCACTCTCTTCTTGAGTGGCAGAGCAAAGTGCGCGGAGGATGCTGAAAGTCTGTAGAGGAATATGGGTAATCTTAGTGAGTCGACAAGGGTGTGGCAGATGGAGGACAAGGCTGGTAGATGTGAGATCATCCATTTTGGTAGGAATAACAGCAAAATGGATTATTATTCAAATGGTGAAAAGTTGCACAATGCACTTATGCAGAGGAACCTGGTTGCCCTTGTGCTTAAATTATAAGGAGTTGGTTTCCAGATGCAGCAGGTAATTAAGAAGGCAAATGGAATTTTATGCTTCATTGTTAGAGGGAAGGAGTTTAAAAACAGCAAGATTATGTTGCAACTGTATAAGGTGCTGGTGAGGCCATACCTGGAGTACTGTGTACAGTTTTGGTCTCCTTACTTGAGAAAGGATATAGTGGCACTGGAGAGGGTGCTGAGGAGATTCCAGAGTTGAGAAGGTTGTTTTATGAGAGAGACTGAGTAGACTGGGGCTATACTCATTGGAATTCAGAAGAATGAGGGGAGATCTTATAGAAACATATAAGATTATGAAGGGAATGGATAAGATAGAAGCAGGGAAGTTGTTTCCACTGACGGGTGAAACTAGAACTAGGGAGCATGGCCTCAAAATAAGGGAGAGCAGATTGTGGAATGAGTTGAGGAGGAAATTCTTCACCCAAAGGGTAGTGACCTCACCAGCACCTTATACAGCTGCAACATAACCTCCTTGTTTTTAAACTCCATCCCTCTGACAATGATGGGCAAAATTCCATTAAATTACCTGCTGGACTCACAAATCAACTTTTTGTGATTCCTGCACAAGGACATCCAGGTCCCTCTGCAAAGTAGCATGCTGCAATATTTTACCATTTAACTATTAGTCCATTTTGCTGCTATTCCTACCAAAATGGATAACTTCACATTTACCAACATTGTACTCAATCTAGTGACCCTTGCGACTAACTGCATATGGAATTCCCTGCCCGGTGAAGCAGGTGAGGCTACCTCATTGAATGTTTTTAAGACAAAAATAGATAGATTTTTGAATAGTAAAGAAATTGAGGGTTATGGTGAGTGGGTGGGTAAGTGGAGCTGAGTCGTCGAAAAGATCAGCCATGACCTTATTGAATGGCGGAGCAGGCTCGAGGGGCCAGATGGCCGACTCATGCTCCTCGTTCTTATGTTCATTCTTTCTTCATGAACAGTGTGCTTTGTGTGTATAGTGTGCAGTAAACATTACTTTTTCATTGTATCCTAATACATGTGACAATAATAAATCAAATCAATGAGGCCCAGTTCAAGCGGATGGGTATAAATACCAGTCTTGCCAGCGAATGCCCGCATCCCATGAAAAACAAACAACAAAAAAACATATCTAACTTTAGATTTTTTTTTCAGAAGTGCTCTGACTGAAAACCTCATACGAGCTGATGTCAAAGGAGGATTTGTCTGGTTTTGTTGGAAAATAACACATCAATCTAAGTGAATTCTGCGTGCCTGCTGACTGCGTCCAAACATGCTCTCTCCCAGCCCACCCTGGGATGCCCCAGGTTATCTTTCCCGTCCCGATCCCCGTCCCATTCATTCTGCATCTGCCTCCAATTAAGCGTAATTTGACAGATGCCTCAGGAGTTAAACACTGATCTCGTTCACCTACACCTGGTCCGAGGTAAGCGACTCAAGAAAGAAATGAAAGGCACCCACTGAACTTTCTGGCAGCTCTTTCTGATCCCAGTTGCGACATGCCCAGTTCAGCACCTGACCCCACCCCATCCCACCTCCCCCCCCCTTCCCGATTAACGACAGGAAGCAGAAACATTTCCTAAGTTGTACATACAAAAGGTCGTGAATGTAGCCCAATCCATCATGCAAACCAGCCTCCCAACCATTGACTCTGTCCACACTTCCCGTTCCCTCAGCAAAGCAGCCAGCATAATTTAGGAGCCCACACCCCCCCCACCCCCGGATATCCTCTCTTCCTCCTTCTTCCGGGAAAAAGATATGAAAGTCTGAGGTCATGCGCCAACTTAAGAACAGCTTCTTCCCTGCTGCCATCATTCTTTTTGAATGGACTTTTGAATGCAGAATGAATCTTTCTCTACACCCTAGCTTACAACTGTAACACTACATTTTGCACTCTCTTCTTTCCTTCCCTACGACCGGTATGTTTTGTCTGCATAGCACGAGAGAAACAATACTTTTCACTGTGTTAATACATGTGACAATAATAAAATCATATCAAAAATTACAGAGGATATTCCAGGATTCTTCTTGGACATCAATCAGTCCATGTGGTGTAGGTACACCCACAGTGCTGTTAGGGAAGGAGTTCCAGGATTGTTATTGGACATCAGTCAGTCCAGAGTCCAGACCGACCACAATCTCACCCAAGCCCTATCCCCTTTTGAATGGACTTACCTTGCATTAAGTTGATCTTTCTCTACGCACTAGGTATGACTACAAAACTACATTCTGCACACTCTTGCTTCCTTCTCTCTGAAGGGTACATTTTGTTTGTATAGCGCGCAACAAACAGTGCTTTTCACTATATGTTAATAGATGTGACAATACTAAATCAAGTCAAATCAAATCAATGCAGCGATAGCACTAGGCAGTCACATTGACATCAGCAACTGGACAATAGATAGGGACAGTGCCAATGCATTGTCTTTTCTCTTTGCATGAGTGTCTGTCCCCTTACAACTCTCAGAGCATTCCCCCTTTTTCATCACAGCACAATTGGGGATCATGTCTTCAGCTAGCGAGGCCATAAGCTGGAGAATTCCATCTTCAATCGTTCCCGCTTTCCCCCTCACACTGCTTCATAGAGTCATAGAGTTTACAGCATGGAAACAGTCCCTTCAGCCCAACTTGGCCATGCTCCCTTTTTTTTGAAACCCCCAAACTAATCCCAATTGTCTGCATTTGGTCCAGTAGGGTCATAGAGATTTACAGTATATCCTTATCAACTGAAGCTATTGTCAATCAAGATTTTATTTATTTGCATCACAAGTAAGGATTACACTAACGCTCCAATGTGAAATTCCCCTAGGAATCACATTCCGGTGCCTGTTTGGGTCAACGCACCAAACCAGCATGTCTTTTGGATTGTGGGAGGAAACTGGAGCACCCGGAGGAAATCCACACAGAAAGTGACCCATGCCGGGAATCAAACCCGGGTCCCTGGTGCTGTGAGGCAGCAGTGCTAACCATTGTGCCACTTTCATATGATTCAAAGCCTTATTCAAAAATGCTGCACACATTGTAGAACCTATTACATTATAGCCGTCACTAAAACCCATCATCTGGCTTAATAGATGTGACGCAATATCGAAATTCTCAGAGTCATCTATTCGCCCTTTGCACCTGCACTGGCCATCAAGCATCTATCCATTCTAATCCCATTTTCCTGCACTTGGACTGTAACCTTGCATGCTATGGCGTTTCTGCTGCTCATTTCAAGTGCTCGAATTTGGCATGTCCACTGCGACTCTCACCAACTTTTCTGAATATATCACAGCTTGATATGGCTCCTGCTCTGCCCAAGACTGACCCTCTCCTTGAGTGGTAAAGTAAAGTGTGCGGGGAACACTGAAAGCCTGCAGGGGCATATAAATAGCTTAAATGAGTGGGCGAGGGTTTGGCAGATGGAATACAATGTGAGGTCATCCATTTTGATAGGAAGAAACTACAAAGGGGTTGTAAAACTGGGCCAGTCCATCATACAAACCAGCCTCCCATCCATTGAGCCTGTCTACACTTCCCTGCTGCTTCAGGAAAGCAGCCAGCATAATCAAGGACCCCACACACCCCAGATATTCTCTCTTCCACCTTCTTCCTTCGGGAAAAAGATACAAAAATCTGAGGTCACATACCAACCGACTCAAAAACAGTGTCTTCCCTGCTGCCATCAGATTTTTGAATGGGCCTAACTCACATTAAGTTGATCTTTCTCTACACCTTAGCTATGACTGTAACACTACATTCTGCTTCCTCCTCCTTCCTTCCCTCCCATTTACTTTCTCTATGAATGGTATGTTTTGCCTGAATAGCTTGCAATAAACAATACTTTTCCCTCCATCCCAATACATGTTACAATTCTAAACCAAATCAAATCATCTAAGTGCTCCTTAAATGTTGTGAGGGTTTTCATCTCTACAACCCCCCTCAGGCAGCAAGTTCCAACTTCCCACCACCCTCTGGGGGAGAAAGACTTTCCTCAAATCCTCTCACAATCTCCTGTTCCTCGCCAACGTTGCTATTCTCATCTTCAAATGAAGCCTGGAAACAGACATGTTGTTACCAGCGTAATACCGTGATCATTGGCTTAGCAATATTTTGACAAAGAGATCTGAAAACCCTACTGTTTTCCTACAAAACCACCAAAATATGTTGCAGCCACCCACACATTACCGAGATAATCCTAGCTGCTTCCGAGAGATTGTGGTACTTAAAACGTCTGGCCACAAAATTAGCAAAGCTTGTCTCCTAGATATACTTAAACAGAAGCATCTTCTATGATGTTGGATTTGTAAATTTTTTAATAGCGTGCTGACGGTACAAGGCGGCATGGTAGCACAGTGGTTAGCACTGCTGCTTCACAGTCCCAGGGACCTGGTTTGATTCCTGGCTTGGGTCACTGTCTGTCTCGAGTTTGCACATTCTCCTCGTATCCACATGGGTTTCCTCCAGTTTTCTTCCATAGTCCAAAGATGTGCGGGTTAGGTTGATTGGGCATGCTTAAATTACCCCTTAGTGTCCTGAGATTAGGTTAGAGGGATTAGTGGGTAAAATATGTAGAGATGTGGGGGTAGAACCTGGGTGGGGATTATGGTCGGTGCAGATTCATTGGCCACACATCTTTGGGTTATGGGAGGAAACCACAGCACCCAGAGGAAACCCCCACTGGATAGAAGAAAATGTGTAAACTCCACACAGACTGTGACCCAAGCCAGGAATCGAACTCAGTTTACTGGTGCTGTGAGGCAACGTCACTAACTGCTGTGCCACCGTGCATAGACAAAAGACAAAATTGTACCAGCCTCTATTATTAGCTCTGGCAGCGAGTTCCAGACAATCGCCACCCTCTTTGTGTAAAAATTGACCCTTTGGACCCTTTTATATCTCTCCCCTCTCACCTTAAACCTGTGCTCTTTAGTTTTAGACTTCCCTACCTTTGGGAAAAAATATTGACTATCTAGCTGATCTGTGCCCCTCATTTTTTTACGAGATCTCTATAGCCTCATACACTCTAGGGAAAAAAAGTCCCGGTCTATCCGGCCTCTCCTTATAACTTAAACAATCAAGTCTTGGCAGCTCCCCAGTAAATCTTCTGGAATAAGTGATCTCCTCGAGTAATTCTGATTGCCAAGAGAAGTCAGAAAGGATTTTCCCAAATTTCAGCCCTTAAATTGGCTTGAGTTTTTTTTTTATTCATTTGTGGAACATGGGCATCACTTGTTGGCCAGCATTTATTGCCCATCCCTAATTGCCTTTGAACTGAGTGGCTTGCTTTGCCACAATTCAGCCACATTGCTGTGGCTCTAGAGTCACATGTAGGCCAGACTGGGTAAGGACAGTGGATTTCCTTCCTTGATTTATTATTGTCGCATGTATTACAGTATACAGTGAAAAGTATTGTTTCTTGTGCAGGATAAGACAAAGCATACTGTACATAGAGAAGGAAAGGAGAGAGTGCAGAATGTAGTGTTACATAGCTAGGGTATAGAGAAAAATACAGAATAGGATTTAACCTGTGTGCCAAAGTTCTGACCACCAGATTGAAAACAGACAAGAATCCCGGTGAACTAATCTCTGGGGACCTGTTAGGATTAATTGATTAGTTGGAACCTGGCCACCAAATCCTGGATGCCCCAACTTCCCAGCTTCTGACCAATCAGAGCTGGGTAGCTGCCGCCACTGGCAGCACCACAATTAGCAGTGGCCACAGTCAGTACTGCACTCAGAGGATTCCTTCAGCATCCTCGGGAGGTGAGTATGAATGGGATGGGGGTTTTCACAGGGATGGTCAGTGATTGGGGAAGGGGAGACGGAAGGGCTACGGAGAAAAGTGACTCATTAAATGGCCTCCACGCAGGAAGACAATATTCCATCCTCCCATCCAGAGGTTGACTGGTCTGAGACCACATCGTTCTCACAACTTGATTCCATCCCAAATTCACCAGATTACTGTGTGGCCTCCAATTGGATAATAATGTGCAGAGAAAAAAAAATTGAGGGGCTAAGTTAATTTAGAAAAGGATGGGGCAGCATGGATAAGTTGGGCCAAAGGGCCTTTTCCCATGCTGTAAACATCTATGGGACGGGAAGGCTGTGGGACTCTCCCATCCAATCACACAACTCTGCCTCTGAACTTTGACCTGAGGAGGGTGGTCATAAAACCCCACCTGGTGTATTTTCCTCAACTGGGCACAGTTATCCCCGTTTTAAATCCAGCAGCAACGCATAAGGGACTAAAAAAACCTGCCACAGTTAAATTCCATCCCTCAGCCCAGCTCAGTATGAATCCTGCGAGGTGTGTCCAACCAGGATCCCGATCTGTGGCTTAAGGGCAAAAGCCAATCCACATTCAAAGAGTCGTGCGCCGTGCGGTTCTGTTCAGATGCATGCATGACTGCAAGGTATCTTTGAATCTCACTTTCAGTCATTCAAAGCCACACCTGATGAGAGAATATGTACGTGCCTGTGGAAATCCAGCTGGAGTTGAGTGTATCTGCTCGGAATGCCAAAAGGCTTAACATGAATCAGTAATAGCTGCCTCTATTTACTGAAGTAATTCTTATTAATGTCTGGCAGGTCATACAGAACACATTATAGTCAGAACCTTTCAAGGCATTATCTTCTAATCATACTTTAGAAAGAAAGCGAAGTGAGAAAAACACAGGGACCCTTTTTGAGAGTTTTTAACACTTAGAATCATAGAATGTCATTCTCTACATTGCTATAGTCGTTAGCACTGCTGCCTCACACAACCAGGGACCCGAGTTTGATTCCTTGCTTGGGTCACTGTTTGTGTGGAGTTTGCATGCTCTCCCTGTGTCTACATGGGTTTCATCCGCGTGCTCTGGTTTCCTCCCACACTCCAAAAGTGTGCAGGTTAGGTGAATTGGCCATGCTAAATTCTTTGGGCACCACAGTAGCACAGTGGTTAGCACTGCTGTTTCGCACTCCAGGGACCTGTGTTCGATTCCCGGCTTGGGTCACTGTCTATGTGGAGTTTGCACATTCTCCTCATGTCTGCATGGGTGTCCTCCGGGTGCTCTGGTTTCTTCCCACCATCCAAAGATGTGCGGGTAAGGTTGATTGGCCATGCTAAAATTGCCCTGGATGTCATGAGATGTATAGGTTAGAGGGATTAATGGGGAAATTTGTTTGGATAGTGGGGTGGGGCGTGGGTAGGATTGTGGTCGATGCAGACTCGATGGGCCAAATGGCTTCTTTCTGTACTGTAGGATTTCTATGATCTTCACAGTGCAGAAGAAGACCATTTGGCCCATCAACTAACAACAATCCCAACCAACCACATTCACATAACCCTATTTATCTTGTTAATCCCCTGACACTGAGTGGTTCATTAAGTGACCTCCAGACAGGGAGACATTCCATCCCTGAAGTTCACTGGTCCAAGTCAGGAAGGCAATGAGACCTCCCATCCAATCATGCAGCCCCCTGTGCCTCTGAACTTTTGTTTTGCCTCTGGCAATTTAGTATCACCAATCCACCTAATCTAGAGTGGCAAGTTGGCACGTGGTTAGCGCTGTTGCTTCACAGCTCCAGGGACCCGGGTTCAATTCCCAGCATGTCTTTCAGACTGTGGAAAGAGACTGGAGCACCCAGAGAAAACTCATGCTGACACAGGGAGGATGTGCAGACACCACACAGACAGTGACCCATGCTGGGAATTGAACCGGGTCCCTGGCACTATGAAACAGCAGTGCTAACCACCTTGCCGCAAATCTCTATAAGCCAAAATAAATGATTAACATTGTTGAAAATAGAGAATACTTGCTGAATTGTAGAAACTGTCATAATTGTTTGAAATTTGATATTTTTGTGTTGGTTCTGATGAGTGTGAGATGAAAAGCTTTGACAACATGTCTCTATTTTTAACAACATTCAAGTTTGATGGTCCAAAACTCAGGGAATAATTTTTGATTGCCACCTCTTTGTTTAAAGCCTGTGGTTGTACCTTTCACATCAGAGTCAGCTGTGATGACAAAGGTGATGATACTGTGCCTTTAAGGAATGTATCAGATCATAATCTTGCACAGGATCTATTGTAGCAGTTATTTATGCACTCAGAGCTGTCCTGGCTACCAGAATCCTGTACTGTTGCTGCATCAGCATAATTGTTTCTAGTGACTTGAATATTGGTTTTAATCTGAATTAATGCTGCTCTGTTGCTCTCACCTGGGATTTTGCAGAGTGGGGCTTGATTGGGATTATTGGCAGGTGTGGTCATGTGATAGTGAATCTGGACTTACACAATATTCAGGCTTAGAACCTGATTTTTGACTTGAGAGAGAATAATGTCTCTTTTTCCCCCTCTCTGAAGTTGGAGACTGGAAACTGCCCAAAGATAAGTTTCTTTCTTGAAAATTCAGCTGTATGAGAGTGGATATTTCTCTGAGAGTTGGAAGCTGTAGAGAGAGAAAGAGAGAGGTGTATTTTTGTCTCTGGGTTCTGGAGCCAGAGGCTGGATTTGCTTTTCTGAAGCTTTGCTATTTTGAGGATATAGCCTTATCTGAAAACTGTTGCCGGGATCTCTGTCCAGAAATGTTAAAAAGCTGAAAATCCAACACTACGAGAGCAGACCTAATGGGATTTTCTAGCATTTTCTTTTTTGGTTTCAGATTCCAGCATCAACAGTATTTTGCTTTTACCATATGAGCATACTTGTTTCTGAGCTGACTAACTCTGAATAAGGAACGTAAGAATATAAGAAGTAGGAGCAGGAGTCGGCCCTCTGGCCTCTCGACCCTGCTCCATCATTCAATAAGATCATGATTGATCTTTTCATAGACTCAGCTCCACTTACCTGCTCACCACAACCCTTAATTCCTTTACTGTTCAAAAATCTATCTACTCTTAAAAACATTCAATGAGATAGGCTCAACTGCTTCACTGGGTAGGGAATTCCACAGATTCACAACCCTTTATGTGAAGAATTTCCTCCTCAACGCAGTATTAAATCTGCTTCCCTTTATTTTGAGGCCACACCCCCTAGTTTTATTTTCACCTTCCAATGGAAACAACCTCCCTGCTTCTGTCTTATCTATTCCCTTCATTATCTTATATGTTTCTAGAAGATCTCCCCTCGTTCTTCTGAATTCCAATAAATATAGCCCCAGTCTACTCACCCTCTCCTTATAAGCCAACCCTCTCAACTCTAGAATCAACCAGATTCTGTGGGATTGTGGGATTGCTTTAAATTGGACAATAGAGATAGCTAGCTGTTAAGGATTAAACTTCGCCATGTCAAAATATTTTATTTGATTTATTATTGTCACATATATTAGTCTACAGTTAAAGAATTGTTTCTTATGTGCTGTACAAAGCATACTGTTCATAGAGAATGAAGCAAGAGAGTGCAGAACATAATAGTACAGTCATAGCTAGAGTATGGAAAAGATCAGCTTAATGTGAGATAGGTCAATTCAAAAGTCCAACAGCAGCAGCAGGAAAGACGCTGTTCTTGAGTCAGTTGGTATGTGACCTCAGACTTTTGTTATCTTTTCCCTGACTGAAGATTTTAATTGGTAAATGTTAACTATTTTTATTCTTTTCTAACAGTGTTCTTAAATAAACTTTGTTTGATAAAAGCTCCCTAGTGGGTCACTTGGATCATACCTGGAGTGAAACTTCTTATGCTCACCCTAATGCCAAAATGAAATATAAAAGTTAGTGCCAAGGCTAACTTCATAAGATATCTTGCAGTTTCAGATCTGGGCAATACCATCAGTGACTCCACAAGCGAAAATGAATGCTCCCTTCAACAGTTAATCAGTAGAACTGCATCCTCTTAGGTCCTAATTCACCTGGTGCTAAATGTTTTACTTCATTTTGTTAAGACCCAGGTTAGAAGCTCCAAGATGTTTTATGAGGACCTCTCAATATTCAAGGTAGTCAGCTCCGCTCTTGTGGTTATGTTACCAGATTTTACCATCCTGAGTTTGAAGTTATATGGCTGTAAAATGTTGGGATGCTCTTTTGGAGAGTCTGTGAAAACATGATGGACCAGTTGGCCTTCTTCTGCACTGTAGTGATCCCAAGAAGTTCTCTGTGTGTGTAAAAGTCCGACAGCAGCAGGAAAGATACTGTTCTTGAGTCAGTTGTTTAATTCCCGCCTTGGGTCATTGTCTGTCTGGAGATAGCACGTTCTCCCTGTGTCTGTGTGGGTTTCCTCCCATAGTCCAAAAGATGTGATGGTTGGGTGCATTGGCTGTGCTAAATTTTCCCTCTGTGTACCTGAACAGGTGGTGGAATGTGGCGACTAAAGGATTTTCACAGTAACTTCATTGCAGGGTGAGTGTAAGCTTACTTGTGAGTAATAAATAAACTTTAAACTTCATTGGCTGTAAGGCACTTTGGGACATTCCAAGGTTGCAGAAAGTTTATTTATTTGTCACAGGTAAGGCTTGCATGAACATTGCAACAAAGTTACTGTGAAATTTCCCCTAGTCCAGTTTGGGTCAATGCACCTAACCAGCACGTCTTTCAGACTGTGGGAGAAAACCCGAGTACCTGGAGGAAACCCATGCAGACACGGCGGAGAACGTGCAAACTCCACACAGACAATGATCCGAGCCAGGAATTGCTTCCAGGTTCCTGGCGCTGTGAGGTAGTAGTGCTAACTACTGTGCCACTTGTATGTACGCAAGCTCTTTAATTACTCTTGTTGCCAGGAGTTCTTGAAGGTATTTCCATAACAGAATTGCACATCTCACTTCATATCTTAAAGGGTTTCCATGCAATACAAAATATAACTGAACATGCATTGCAGAGTTATACGGAATGGATGGCAACCACAGGGGAAAAAAAAGCTGATTAAATGAGAATGTTTTGAATTGCTCTTAGTGTTTCTTTTAATGATAAGACACAGCGTGATAAAAATTTCAGTGGCCTTCCCTATCAAGCTCTGATTAGCAAGGAATTACTTGTGAAGCTAACTTGCCTGAAGGCGCTTTACTTCATTATTGCTTCCTGATAGAACCATAAAACTAGAAGCAGGAGCAGGCCATTCAGCCCTTCGAGTCTGTTCCACCATTCATTTTGATCATATCTGATCATCGAATCCAATATCCTGATTCCCCCTTTCACCCCATATCCCTTCTCCCCTTTACCCCCAAGAGCTACATCTAATTTCTTCTTGAAATCAGATAACATTTTGGCCTCAACTATTCTCTGTGGTAGTGAATTCCACACATTCACCACTCTCTGGGTGAAGAAATTTCTCATCACCTTTGTCTGGAAAGGTTTACCCCTTTTCCTCAAACTATAACCATGAATTCTGGACATCCCCACCATCGGGGATATTCTTTCTGGATCGACCCTGTCTAAGCCTGTTAGAATTTTCTGTGAGATCTCCTCTCACTCTTTTGAACTCCAGTGAATATAATCCTAACAGACTTAGTCTCTTCTCATGTGACAGACCTGCTATGACAGGAATCAGCCTGGTAAATCTTCACAGCATTGCCTCTATAGCAGGACATCCCTCCTCAAATAAGTAAGCCAATGTGGACATCAGGGAAAGGACACTAGTGAAGTTAGACACTCTGCATGAATCTAGCCAAATAGAATACAGGTTTCATGTCAGAATCTTCCAAGCTGCGCCAAGAGAAAGGAATAAAGTGTAAGATGAAGGCCTCACACTCCATCCTGCTCTGAGCATTATCTTTTTATTCATTCATTCATGGGCATCGCTGGCTGGGCTAGTATTTATTGCCCATTCCTAGATAACATTGAACTGAGTCTTGCTAGGTCATTTCAAAGGGCAGTTGAGGGTCAACCACATTGCTGGAGTCAGATGTAGGCCAGACCAGGGTAAGGACCTTCCTTCCCTAGAGGACATTAGTGAACCAGATAAGTGTTTCCGACAATGGTTTCATGGTCATCAGTGGATTCATAATTCCAGATATCTTTTTTTTTTAGACAATTCAAATTCCCCCATCTATCGTGGTGGGATTTGAACTTGGGTTCGCATAACATTAGCTGAGTTTTTGAATTAATGTTCCAGCAATTAGGTGTGAAAATCTCCGAGTCACCACAATCTGGTGCCTGTTCGGCTATACCGAGGGAGAATTTGGTATTGCCAATGCACCTAACCAACACATCTTCCAGATTGTGGGAGGAAACCGGAGCACCCAGAGGGAACCCATGCAGATGTTGGGAGAACACGCAGACTCTGCACAGACAGTGACCCAAGCTGGGAATTGAATCTGAGTCCCTGGTGCTGTGAGGCAGCAGTGCTAATCATTGTGCCACTGTGCCATCCCAATGCATTATAACTCAGAATGAGTAAGAAGTCTCACAACACCAGGTTAAAGTCCAACAGGTTTATTTGGTAGCATAAGCTTTTGGAGCTTCATCAGGTGATGAAGGAGCTGTACTCCGAAAGCTCTGGCTATCATATGAACCTGTTGACTTTAACCTGGTGTTGTAAAACTTCTTACTGTGCCTACCCTGGTCTAATGCAGGCATTAACTTAAGATGAGACGAGGTAGATTTGGAAATCCAATTATTCATTCATTGATGTCCCTGGTAGCCCTGCCACTAAGGGAGAGTGACAAGTTAAATGGTAGAAGCTCCCCAGATCCAGGAAGTACTCTAAGGTCCCACTGCTGAGGGCTTAAAAGGAGTTTAACTACCAACAGTCTAAGGATGGTTCAGGAAGACTGGCTTAAGAAGCTTGTGATAAAATTTTTCGTTAAAAAATATTGCTCCTTCAAAAACAAGGTCAAAGAACATACAGAGACAGGAATCCATTGAAGCGGTTAAATAGTGGTGTAAGTGCCAATTTCCACAGTACTTTGCTTTTATGTTAAGTAGAACATGTGTCAGCCATTTCCATGGACTTTCAACAAAATTTCACACCTCTGGAAATGTAAGATAAATAACCAGGAATAATTATTTCAATGTATCCAAGATATTTATGCTGGAATAAAAGATGGTATTTAATTCAAAGTGTGCAGAAATGTCCTAAAGTCGCAAGTCTGTATACTCTGTACTTCTGAAAGGTGTGCTGGTTAGGTGCATTGATCTGAACAGGCACTGGACTGTGGCGACTAGGGGAGTTTCAAAGTAACTTCATTGCAGTGTTAATGGAAGCCTTGCTTGTGACTAAAAAATAAACCTTGCTTTTCATATATGAATCCTTTTACAAAACACTTTCTTTGTTTTCCTTCCACTTGCCAATTCTTTTCTTTGCCTCTTGTCTTCTCTCTGTATGATGCTTGAAGCCTATTTGGTAATGACCTTAACGAGGCCTATCAGGTTGTCCTCTTGGGGTGCAAACTCCCTGATTGAGGTCATAATTGCCTGCCAAATCAGGGAGCTTCACCTCTATGTGTGTAAATAAGGGTTGGCATGGTGGCATAGTGGTTCAATTCCAGCCTCTGTGTGGAGTTTGTACTTTCTCTCCATGTTTTCTCCGGGTATTCCGGTTTCCTCCCACAGTCCAAAGATGTGCTGGCTTGGTTGGTTGGCTATGCTAAATTGACCCTAGTGTCAGGGGGATTGACAGGGTAAATATGGGGGATTCCAGGAATAGGGCCTGGGTGAGATTGTGGTCGGTGTATACTTGATGAGTTGAATGGGCTCCATCTGCACTGTAGGGATTCTATGATTCTATGTAGATATGGGAATGTTAGGCCCACTGGGAGTTCTGATTCCGACTTTGTAGCTGAAGCACTCTAGGAGGTGGATTTTCTGGCTGGAAAATCCCACTGAATGTCAGTAGACCTTTGCATGTCGTGTCCTGCCTGCTATGATTCCCATGGCAGGCGTGATGAGAAAACACTCCCTCCCTCCCCAAGGAGTGGAACAGTGTTTATAAATGAAAAGAATCTGAGGAGTTATTTCACTCCCCATAACTCTATGTGGGATTCTAACTTTCCATTGCCTTTATCCTTAGCAACAGCATGCTCCCTTAGTTGTTTGGATTAGGCAGAGTACAAGCCTGTACTCAACCAGCCCCAGCTTACAAAACAAAAAACTCTAGTTAGATGTGACACACATCACTGCACAATTCTGAGTGCACCAATAACTACACTAACAACCAATGTAAGATGATCAATCGAGTTTATAACATGGAACATTCACAATAGCTGGAAATAATAAGAACATTAGAACTAGGAGCAGGAGTAGGCCATCTGGGCCCTCCAGCCTGCTTTGCCATTCAGTAATATCATGGCTGATCTTTTCATGGACTCAGCTCCCTTTATCTGCCCGTTCACCATAATCCTTAATTCCTTTACTGTTCAAAAATTTATCTATCCTTTGCCTTAAAAACATTCAGTGAGGTAGCCCCAACTGCTTCACAGGGCAGGGAATTCCACAGATTCACAATCTTTTGTATGAAGAAGTTCCTCCTCAACTCAGTCCAAAATTCTTCTTATTTTGAAGCTATGCCCCCTAGTTTTAGTTTCATTTGCCAGTGGAATCAACTTCCCTGCTTCTATCTTATCTATGCCCTTCATAATCTTACATGTTTCTATAAGATCTCCCTTCATTCTTCTGATTCCAAGGAGTATACCCCAGTCTACTCAGTCTGTCCTCATAAGCCAACATTCTCAACTCTGGAATCAACCTACTGAATGTCCTCTGCACCCCCTCCAGTTCCAATATAGCCTTTCTCAAGTAAGGAGAGCAAAACTGTATGCAGTACTCCAGGTGTGGCCTTACCAGCACCTTATAGAGCTGCAGCATAATCTCACCCTTCTTAAACTACATTCCTCTAGCAATGAAGGACAAAATTCCATTTGCCTTCGTAATTACTTGCTGCACTTGCAAACCAACTCCTTGAGATTCCTGTACAAGGACACCCAGGTCCTTCTGCACAGCAGCATGCTGCAATTTTTTACCATTTAAATAATAGTCCATTTTGCTGTTATTCCTACCAAAATGGATGACCTTACATTTACTAATACTGTACTCCATCCACCAGACCCTCACTCATCCAGACTATCTATAGCCCTTTGCAGACTTTCAGCCTCATCTGCAAACTTTGCTCTTCCACCCATCTTAGTGTCATCTGCCAATTTTGATACACTACACTTGGTCCCCAACTCCAAATCATCTATGTACATCGTAAACAATTGCGGTCCCAATACTAATCCTTGAGGCAGACCATTAGTGATTGACTTCCATTCACATAGAGGTATCCATTTACTGCAAACAAAAGGTACATGGTCAAGCCATGCAGCATTTTTAAATTACCTAGGAATTGGGGAGCTGAATCTGTTGCCATCACCATGTTCCCATAGCAACAACTTGACAACCATTTTCTCCTGTACAATAAATTGCTGCTGTCTTTTGAAATTTGACATTCTTGCATTCGCCCTTTTGAGTCCAAGAGGAAAAGCCTCAGCAGCCAATCTGCAATATTCATGCCTTCTTTCTTTCCGGAGTTGGACTTCATTCTCTTGGAGGCCGAGATTTTTAAAAATAAGAAACTGAATTATGGGCTGGGTGCACTCTGCAGTTTCATTGCTTCATCTCTTCTCCGCGGCAGAAACTGACATGATTTTTGTCAGATATGAAATAGTAGACTCCTAATTACTCCGGGCTGCAGACAGACAACGAGCACGTTCTGAACTTGCAAGCTATTGATGAGAAAAGCTAGCCAAACTATACAAGTTCTAGAAATGAAGTAGATCTTAATCACAGATTACAGAGAAAGGAGCAAATGGAAGCTCAGGAAGGTTGGTGCAAGTATTTCCCAGATAAGCTCATTGCAAAGTTTAGATATTTGGGTGAAGTAGGTACTTTCTTTGGAGATGTAATATTTAGATGATAGTGTTGGAGATAAGGTAGTATTTTAATTATGTGCTAATATGATCTGTTACACATATAGTAGTTATGCATTTTGATTTAAATAAAATTACACACACCAAACTCCACATCAAATGCCACACCTAACTCAGATACCATAAAGTGAAATTTATTTATTAGTTACAATTAAGACTTACATTAACACTGCAATGAAGTTACTGTGTCACCTAGTTGCCACGTTCCAGCGCCTGTTCGGGTCAACATACCTAATCTTTCAGACTGTGGAAGGAAAACAGTGCACCAGGCGGAAACTCACGCTCACACGGGGAGAACGTGCAAACTCCACACAGACAGTGACCCAAGCTGGGAATCAAACCCAGGACTCTGGTGCTGTGAAGCAGCAGCGTTAACCACTGTGATAATGTGCCGCCCCATTGATGGGAAAAGCTAGCCAAACTATACAAGCTCTGGAAATCTTAATCACAGATTACAGAGAAAGCAGCAAACAGATGCTCAAGAAGATTGGTGCATGTATTTCCAAAATGAAATATGTAAACTCATTGCAAAGTTTAGATATTTAGGTGAATTTGATGCTTTGTTTAGAGATGTAATAGTTTAGATAACAATTTAGATGTAAGATAATACTTTAATTATATAATAATATGATCTGCGTTACAGAGATATAGTAATTATGCATATTGATTTAAACAAAATTACACACCTAACTCACATGGGTGGCACGATGGCACAGTAGTTAGCACTGCTGCCTCACAGTTCCAGGGATTTGGGCTCGATTCCTGGCCTCAGATCACTATCTGTGTGGAGTTTGCACATTCCCCCTGTGTCTACATGGGTTTCCTCAGGGTACTCCAGTATTCTCCCATAGACAAAGTTGGTTGGGTTAGGTACCATGCTCAGTTGTCCCTTACTCTTCTGGGATGCATAGGTTAGAGGGATTTGCAGGGATAGGGCCTGGGTGGATTGTGATTGATGCAGACTCAAAGGGTTGAATGGCCTCCTTTTGCACTGTAAGGATTCAAGCTCCGCATACACATGTACGTGTACAAATGTCTCACAACACCAGGTTAAAATCCAACATGTTTATTTGGTAGCACGAGCCACTAGCTTGTTGGACTTTAACCTAATGTTGTGAGACTTCTTACTGTACTTACCATAGTCCAATGCCAGCATCTCCACATCATGTACAAATTCACATGAATGCACACTGACAGAGACATGCAGACGTGTATTTTCACACGCTGATTTTGATTTATTATTGTCACATGTATTAACATACAATAAAAAGTATTGTTTTTGCAATGCCATACAAAGCATATTGTTCATAGTGAAGGAAAGGAGAAGGTGCAGAATGTAGTGTTACATGGCTAGAATGTAGAGAAAGATCAACTTAATGCGAGATAGGTCCATTCAAAAGTCTGACAGCTGCAGGGAAAAGGCTGTTCTTGAGTTGGTTGGTACATGACCTCAGACTCTTCTTCTTCTCAATGGAACAAAGTGGAAGAGAGGCTTGGGGGCCCTTGATTCTGCGGGCTGCTTTGCCGAGGCAGCGGGAAGTCGAGACAGAGTCGGTGAATGGGAGGCTGGTTTATGTGATCAATTGGGTGACATACACGATCTTTTGTAGTTCCTTGCTGCCCAACGTCAAAAAGAATACTTAAAAAAAAGCGAACCAACACCAGAGGGTGAGTACATACAGTTGTGTTTTGGCTGTGGGATGACCTCACCTTTCCCTTGGTGGAGAGTCCATTTAGCTGCAATCTGAAGCAATTTCCAGCACTAACACTAACTACCCTCTAAAGCTGTCCTGCAGAATGAGGTTACAACTGCAGTAATTAACATCCACTTCACCTGAGGGCCTCTTTAGATTATTTCCCTAGAACAAAGTGTCCTTAACGAGACAAACTAGCTTAGCAGTACAACCCAGAAGCTCTGCTGTAGACCTGAGACTATTGACCAGGGAAGATGTATGCGACAACAGTCATTGAGAAAGGATCTCACACTCCTGAAGCTATACAACACCAAGCAGGAGAGTGAAAAATTCTTTAATTATCAAAGAATTTGCTAGGAATGTATTTAATGTAGCCAGCTCTAATTTTTGTCATTTAACAGAGCAGTGAGTAAATGCTTATATGCCAGAGTTCAGATTTTGTAGTAATGATAATTCCTTATCATAGAATAGTATCATAGAGTATAGTAAAGAAGGAGGCCATTCGGCCCATCGAGTCTGTACCAAACACAATCCAACCTAGGCACGATTCTCCCTACCTCACACATTTACTCTAACTAGCCCCCCCGATACTAAGGGGCAATTTAGCACTGCCAATCCGCCTAACCAGCACATTGTTGGACTGTGGGAGGAAACCAGAGCACCTGGAGGATATCTATGCAGACACAGGGAGAACGTGCAGATTCCACACAGACAGTAATCCGAGCTGAGAATAGATGCATTCCCCAATAAATGTATTTCTTTTGGGAATGGAATTGGAATTGTCCATACAAAAAAAATCTTTATTCTCTATACTGGGATGTCCTGAGCATGTCTGCGTATATGTCATACAAAATGCAGTGACTTCACAAAAAAATCTATTTCTAAAAAAGTGTCCTTACTATTTCAAGTTAGTGCTGAAAGAGTTTGGCACCTTCCTGCAGTAGAAACATAATTTATGTGTACACGCGCATGCACACATACAAAAAAAACATGCAGCATACTTGCACATGCACACACAGACACACAGAAACACAGATGCATGCACACATATGCACGTTGACACATGCACACATACAAACATACAAAAACAGACACACATGCGTACTTATACAATCACACACACACACACACAAGCACACACACATACATACACTATGATAATACAACCAGGGTCTAGTTTTAAGGCTGATAAAATTGGACATCCTCAATTAAAGAATTGGGCATATTAAAATCAAAAACAGTCAAACCTCAGGCAGGCCAGATTTGAATAAGGTCAAATGTACAAACACAGAAGAACATGTCTGGGCTTGGCCCATCAAAGATCATTGCATTCTACTGAGACCCAGAAGGAGATCATCACACTCCATCTGGTGAACTCAATGTGTCAACAAAACAAAGGAGATTGTCATCGACTTCAGGAAGCATCGTGAAGAATCAATGAGGATGAAGTAGAAAGGGTTGCGAGCTTCAAGTTTTTAGATGCCCATATTACCAACAACCTGTCCTGGTCCGTCCATGCTGACACTATAGTTAAGAAACCCCACCTCTACTTTCTCAGAAGACTAAGGAAATTTGACATGTCAGTGATGACTCTCACCAATTTTTACAGATGCACCATACAAAACAAAGCATTCTTTCTAGTTATATCACAGCTTGATATGGCTCTTGCTTTGCCCAAGACCACAATGAGCTACAAAAAGTCATGATGTAGTCCAACCTATCATACAAACCAGCCTCCCATCCAATGACTCTGTCTACACTTCCTGCTGCCTCGGCAAAGCAGCCAGCACAATTAAGGACCCCATGCACCCCGGATATTCTCTCTTCCACCTTTCTCCTTCTGGAAAAAGACATAAAGTCTGAGGTTGCGTACCAACCGACTCAAGAACAGCTTCTTCCCTACTGCTGTCAGACTTTTGAATGGATTTACCTTGCGTTAAACATTAACATACATGTACACACATGGCTTTTGTTACCAGTTCTGAAATAAAAACCAACATCCTCTGAGTGGTTTCTGCTCGTTTTTCTGATTGCTTCTATGTGACTCATCCATTGCATTCAACATGTCGAACGATTTTACAGTCTCTTACAGTCGTCACACAGCACAGTGGTTAGCACCACTGCCTCCAGGGACCCGGGTTCGATTCGGGTCATTGCCTGTGCGGAATCTGTGTGTTCATCCGTGTCTGTGTGGGTTTCCTCTGGGTGCTCCGGTTCCCTCTCATATTCCAAAGATGTGCGGGTTAGGTGGCTGGATCATGCTAACTTGCCCCTCAGTGTCAGAAAGATTAGCAAGGTAAATGTGTGGGGTTATGTGAATAGGGTCTGGGTGGGATTGTGATCGATACAGACTCGATGGGCTGAGTGGCCTCCTTCTACACTGTAGAGATTCTATTATTCTAAAGCCAGGCATTTTCCTCTAATGAAGATGGGGGTTGCTCATTAAGCTGGCGTCTCAGCACGGTTTAACTGTTATATACTATCACCTTGAGTGAGTCACTGAGAAATTGAGTTGAAAAAAATTTCTGCTAACCAGATGAAAAGATTTACCAGGATGTTGCCTGGTATGGACAATATTAGCTATGAGGAGAGATTGAATAAACTGAGATCGCTCTTCCTGGAAAGACAGGGACTGACAGAAGTTTATAAAATTATGTGGTGAACAGTTAGAAACTTTTTCCCAGGGCAGAAATGAGAATAACAAGGAGGCACAACTTCAAGGTAAATGGGGAAAGGTTCACTTGAGATGTGCGAGGGGAAGTTTTTTTACACAGAGGGTGGTGGGGGCCTGGAATGCACTGTCAAGTGAGGCAGCTGAGGCACATTTAAGACTTAGCTGGACAGAAACATGAACTGACAGGAAATAGAAAGAAATAAGAGGTTGGCTTAGATAGGACAACGTGATCGGTGCAGGCTCGGAGGGCCGAAGGGCCTGATCCTTGCTGTACTGCTCTTTGTTCTTAAAAGCGAATATTAACTTCCCCACTTCATAAGAAATGCTGTGGACTTTTGGATCTATGTGCCTTCCATTACGTAGTTAAAGCTGTCATCCTTCCAGCTCCAGGAGACATGAAGCTTTGCTTGACTGGTCGCTGGAATGCCAGATTGGCTATCAAGAGACTCGAAGACTGATAGAGGCAGAGAAGGAATGCTTTCTGAAGCACGCCACACTGACAACCCACGCAGAACCAAAATTGAATGAAAATCCTCCAGCATTGGAAATGTCAATTACTAGGGGACACAGGTTTAAGCTAAAACACGGCAAGTTTAAAGGAGATGGGAGTTGCAGGTTATTTACACAGAGAGTGGTAAGTGTCTGGAATGTGCTGCCAGAGGAGGTGATAGAAGCAGATTCAATACCAAAGTTTAAGAGGCATTTTGACAGATCTAAAGTTTATTTATTTATTAGTGTCGCAAGTAGGCTTACATTAACACGCAATGAAGTTACTGTGAAAATCTCCTTATCGCCAAACTCCAGCACCTGTTTGGACACACTAGGGAAGAATGTGGAATCATAGATTACAGAACCATAGAATCCCTACAGTGCAGGAGGAGGCCATTTGGCCCATTGAGTCTCCACTGACCACAATCCCACCCAGGCCCTATTCCTGTAATCCCATATATTTACCCCTTAAACTAGGGTCAACTTTAGCAAGGCTAATCAAGGTAACCCGTACATCTTTGGACTGTGGGAGGAAACCAAAGCAAACTATGCAGACATGGGGAGAACGTGGAAACTCCGTACAGTGACCAGAGGCCAGTATTGAACCCTGGGTCTCTGGCACTGTGAGGCAGCAGTGCTAACCATTGTGCCACCGTGCCGTCCATGAATCGGCATGACCAATGCACCTAATTAGTGCGTCTTTTAGACTTACGCGAGGAAACCGGGGCACCCAAAGGAAACCCATGCTGACATAGGGAGAATGTGCAGACTCTGCACTGATAATGACTCAAACTGGGGAATTGAACCTGAGTCCTGGCAGTGAGATAGCTGTGCTAACCACTGTGCTATCGTGCTATGCATGAATAGGGAGGGAACAGAAGGATACGAATCGTGTGGTTTAGAAAGGTGTCATTTGTCAACCCAGGCTTTGTGGGCTGAATGGTCTGTTCCTGTCTGGTATTGTTCTTTGGTAACTTATTTAAAAGTAACAAGCATACCTTGTGTAGGTTTTTTTTTAAAATTCGCTGTATTATCATTTTACAAGGCATGCACATAGGGGACTTGCATTTACATAATGTCATTCACATCTTCAAGACATCCCTATACGGACAATTAAATTACTCTTTTGAAGTGAAGGAAATGTGATAGCTAATTTGTACATAGCAATGTCATGTTTCATTTCCGCTAGTCGAAGGTAATTTTTTTTTATTCATTCGTGAGACATGGGTGTCACTGGCTGGCCAGCATTTGTTGCCCATGAGATGGTAGCGGTGAGCTGCCAGCTTAGAAAGACTGCAGTCCGTGTGCTGTGGATTGACCTACAATGCCGTTAAGGAGACTTTGTAGCGGTTGAGACAACTGAAAGGCTTGCTAGGCCATATCAGAAAACAGAGATCTGTCAACCACATTGCTGTGGCTCTGAACCTTAGAATCCCCACAGTGCAGGAGGAGGCCATTTGGTCCATCACTGACAACAATCCCACACAGGCCCTATCCCCGTTAGCCGGCATATTTACCCTGCTAATCCCTCTGATACCGAATTAGCATGGCCAATCAACCTAACCTGCACATCTTTGGAGTCACATGTAGGCCAGACCAGGTAAGGACGGCAGATTTCCTTCCCTAAAGGACATCAGTGGACCAGACAGATTTTTTTGACAATTGACAATGGTTGCATGGTCATCAGTAGATTCTTAATTTCACCATCTGCTGTGGCGGGATTTGAACCTGGGTCCCTAAAGGATTGGTTGAGTTTCTGTATTAATAGTCTGGTGATAATACCACTTAGCCATCGCCTTCCCTCCTACTGTCCGGAACACTGCAAATAAATTATCTTCTCTTCAATATAGGGCATTTGGTGATTTATATCCAATTCAGAAGATTGTTGGGGCCGTGGGTTAAATATGCTGTCAAAAAAACCCCCAATACTTTGACAATTCACTTGTCCTTCATCGACTGGGAGACTTTATCTGGGAAGGTCAGTGTGAAGGCATACAGTATGAAGTTGTGAATTGTTTGTGAAACAAGAATTTTTCACGTTACGAAAGAACTGTGACATTGATTGATTAATTTATTATTGTCACATGTACTGGAATACAGTGAAAAATATTGTTTCTTGCACACCAGACAGAGCATATTGTTCATAGAGTACATAAGGGAAAAAGAAAGGAGAGAGTGTAGCATGTAGTGTTATAGTTTTAGCCAGGGTGTAGAGAAAGATCAACTTATTATATGAAAGGATCATTCAGAAGTCTAAAATTAGAATGCATAATAGCTTTTTGCGGTTTTCAAAAGATTTGATTTATAATTTAGGGAAGTAGCTACATACATATACATTTTCAGAATTCTTCAGTAAATTCCATGTTTGTATAAAACGAAAATGATATTGATCCTTTCACTGGTGCATAACTATCTGGCAGCATGGTGGCACAGTGGTTAGCACTGCTGACTCACAGGGACTCAAGTTCAATTCCCTGTCTGTGCAGAGTCTGCATGTTCTCCCCGTATCTGCATGGGGTTTCCTCCCTCACTCCAAAGATGTGCATATTAGGCATATTGGCCAATCAGCTTTTCATGTCTGGCTCTTTGAATAGGATAGGAATAGAGGGTTACAGTCCCCGGAAGGATAGGGGGTTTTAGTTCAATCGGGCAGCATACAACACCATAGAATCCCTACAGTGCAGAAGGAGACCATTTGGCCTACCGAGTCTGTACCAAACACAATCCCACCCAAGCCCTATCCCCATAACCCCATTTACCCTTCTAGTCCCCCAGACAATTTAGTTTCAGTTCATAATGACTTTCCTGTTCCTGGTACATGTTAGCACTTTCCACTCTGTCACCAACCAGATCTATAAAATAATGAGGCATAGATCAGGTAGATGGGTCAACATTTTTTCCCAAAGAAAGGAGAGTCTAAAACTAGAGGGCATAGGTTTAAGGTGAGAGGGGGAGAGATACAAGAGTCCAGAGGAGCATTTTTTTCATACAGAGGGTGGTGAGTGTCTGAAACAAGCTGCCTGAGGTAGTAGTAGAGGCAGATACAATTTGGGCCAATGGACAAGTTGGGCCAAAGGGCCTGTTTTCATGTTGCAAACCTCTATGACTCTGTAACCAGCAAATTGGCAATTCAGCAAGGCCAATCCACCTAACCTACACATTGTTGGGCATCAAGAGGGAATTTAACATGGCCAAACTACCTAACCTACACATCTGAGGATACTAATGGACAATTTATCACGGACAACCACCTAACCTACTCATCTTTTAGACACCAAGTGGCAATTTAGCATGGCCAATCAACCTAATTTGCACAACTCTGGTGAGGGGGGGAAACAGAAGCATTCGGAGGAAACCCCCACCAACACAGGGGGAACGTGCAAACTGCACACAGGCAGTGAACCGAGGCCGGAATTGAACCTGGGTCACTGGCGCTGAGAGGCAGCAGTGCCCTTTTCCTTCTCATGTGAACCATATCAGAGATTTCAGTCAAAACTTCCCCTCAAAAAGTAGCTGCCTCTCTTCTCTTCCCTGCCAATTCCCTTTACCTCATATTCTGTTTACTATAGACAGGCAGAATGGTCACCTTCTCTGCTATAAATGTTGCATGGATGGAATTTAGTTTGAAAACATTATAGGTGGCACAGTGGTTAGCACTCCTGTCTCTCAGAATCAGGGACCTGGGTTCAATTCCCAGCTTGTGCTGCTGTTTGTGTGAAGTATGCATGTTCTCCCCATGTCTGCTTGGGTTTCCTCCCACACTCCAAACATTTGATTTGATTTGATTTACTTTGTCATAAGTATTAGTATACAGCGAAAAGTATTGTTTCTTGTGATAAAGACAAAGCATACCGTTCATAGAATAAATACGACAGATGGAAAGGAGAAGGTGCAGAATATACATAGACGATCTGGAGAAGGGGACCAAGTGTAGGGCAACAAAGTTTGCTGATGATACAAAAATGGGTGGGAAAGCAAATGGCATGGAGGACGCGTAAAATCTGTAGAGAGATTTGGATAAGCTAAGTGAGTGGGCGAGCATCTGGCAGATGGAGTATAATGTTGGCAAGTGTGAGGTTATCCACTTTGGAAGAAATAATAATAAAATGGAATATTATTTAAATGGTGAAAAATTATATCATGCTACTGTGCAGAGGGACCTGGGAGTCCTTGTGCATAAATCGCAAAAACTCGGTTTGCAGGTGCAGCAGACGATCAAGAAGGCAAATGGAACGTTGGCCTTTATCGCAAGGGGGATGGAGTCTAAAAGCAAGGAGGTCTTGCTGCAATTGTACAAGCTACTGGTGAGGCTGCAACTAGAGTACAGTGTGAAATTTTGGTCCCCTTATTTGCGAAAGGATATATTGGCCTTGGAGGGAGTACAGAGAAGGCTCACCACGTTGATACAGGAGATGAGGGGTTAGCTTATGAGGGGAAGTTGAGTAGATTGGGCTTGTACTTATTGGAGTTTAGAAGGCTGAGCACAGATCTTATAGAGACACATAAGATAATGAAGGGGCTAATCAGGGTAGAGGTAGGGAGGTTTTTTCCACTTAGAAAGGAAGCAAGAACTAGAGGACATAGCCTCAAAATAAGGGGCAGTCAGTTTAGAACAGAGTTGAGGAGGAACTTCTTCTCTCAGAGGGTAGTGAATCTTTGGAATTCTCTGCCCATTGAAGCAGTGGAGGCTACTTCATTAAATATGCTTAAGTCACAGGTAGATAAATTTCTGATTGATAAGGGAATTAAGGTTATGGGGAGCAGGCGGGTAAGTGGAACTAAATTACTATCAGATCAGTCATGATCTTATTAAATGGCAGGGCAGCTTGAGGGGCTAGATGGCGTATTCCTGCTTCTATTTCTTAAGTTCTTAACATTGTGTTACAGTAATAGCTAGGGTATAGAGAAAGATCATCTTGATATAAGGTAGGTCCATTCAAAGGTCTGATGGCAGCAGGGAAGAAACTGTTCTTGAGTCTGTTGGTACGTGACCTCAGATTCTTGTATCTTTTTCCCAATGGAAGAGAGAATATCAGGGGTGCGTGGGGTCCTTAATTATGCATGGCTGTTTTCACAAAGCAGTCAGTAAGAATTTAGCAACACCAATTTTCAATCCAACTGATTTATTTGATAGTAAAAAGCAGTACATGGAGTCAATGGATGGGAGACTAGTTTGATATAATGGATTGGGCTACATTCATGACCTTTTGTAGTTTCTTGTGGTCTTGGTCAGAGCAGGGGCCATATCAAGCTGTGATAAATTGGAAAGGATGCTTTCCATGGTGCATCAGTCCAAAGATGTACAGGTTCGGTGGACTGGCCAAGGTAAATTGCCCCTTAGTATCTCAAGGCGCATAGGTAGGAGGATTAGTAGGGTAAATGCGTTACGGTGATGGGCTGAGAGGGATGCTTTTTCAGAGAGCAGGTGCAGACTCAATGGGCCGAATGGCCTCCTGTTTTGTAGAGAATTCTATGATTTTCCCTTTTCAGATCAACGTATCACTAACAGTGACGAATATGTATAAAGATGATGACTGAGAAAGAATTTAATTAATTGTTGAAGCTACATTATTTCAACATCTTTCTACAGTTGGGATATTTTGCCAACATCTCAGCATTGATTCATTTCCTGTTTTTCAGTAGATATTCAGTGGTTATGAAGCATATTGTAGTCTTTTTTAATTGGTTTCTTATGTTCTGCATTGGCCATACACTTTAATTTTATGTTTAGAATATAGTAAAACTGGTCCAATTTTCCAGAATATCGGCAAAGGCTGATAACTGGTGGGAAAAACCGTCAGCACCAATCGCTGAATATTCAATAAAAAAAGTGGCAAGGGGCAGGTCCCACATCTTCATGCTGCCAGGGTGGCTTCAGGTTCACTACATTCCACCAGCAACCACTTTTTTAAAGGTTGGGGCACAGGGGCACAGTGATTAGCACTGCGGCCTCATGGAGCCAGGGATTCGGGTTCAATTCTGGCTTCGGGTCACTGTGGAGTCCACACTTTCTCCCCATGTCTGTATGTGTTTTCTCCGGGTGCTCCGGTTTCGTCTCTCACTCCAAACATGTGCAGGTCAGGTGGATTGGCCATGCTAAATTGCCCCTTAGCATCCCAAGATGTGTAGGATTGGCCATATTAAATGTGTGGGGTTACGGGGATAGGGTGGGCCTGGCTAAGATACTCTTTCGAACAGTCATTGTAGATGGGCCGAATGGCCTCCTTCTGCATCACAGGGATTCTATGTGCCATTTTTAAACATCTTCGCAGTGTACAAAAGTTCAGCTGAACCCCTCCCTCCATATTCCCAGTATTAGTCTGGTAAACTTTCTCTGAACTGCATCCAACACTTCTACATTCTTTAAATACAGAGACCAATTTTGTACTGTGTACAGATGCAGTCTCACCAATGTTTTGCATAATTAAAGCATAATCTCCCTACTGCTATTAGATCATAAGAAACAAGAACGGCAAAGGTCAATGAATGCCTATATGACAGAAGGTGGCCATTCGCCTCATCCAGTCTGTAACGACCATAACCCACCCAAGGCCATTTCCCATAACCACACACATAACCCTACTAATTCCCCTGACACAAAGGGGCAATTTAGCATGACCAATCCACCTAACTCACACATCTTTGGACTGTGGGAGGAAACTGGAGCACCAGAAGTAACCCATGCAGACACAGGAGAATGTGAAACTCCCCACAGACAGTGACCCGAGGTCGGAATTGAACCCGGGACCCTGGTGCTGTGAGGCAGCAGTGCCAACCACTGTGCCAACTGTTGACCTTGGCCCGGATTTTCCGGTCTTGGGGTCAAGTGCAGCCAGAAAACCTAACTCTCAATTGGATGGAGGATCTTTAACCCATGCTCTCTCCAGTTTCCCCTCCCCCAGCTTTAGCCTATATCTCTGGATTACGAGTCTAGTGACATTATCTTTAGAAGTCGTAAAGTGAGCTACAATCCTGAAGGGGATTGAGGGCACCCTCTTGCATTGAAAGAAGTCTTTCAACACCAGCTTAAAGTCCAACTGGTTTATTTGAAATCATAATCTTTCAGAGCGCTGCTGGACTTTAACCTGGTGTTGTGATATTTCTTACTGTGCCCACCCCCCAAGTCCAACGCGGGCATCTCCATATCACATCTTGCATTCAGACTGAGCGACAAGATGGAAGTGAGAACTAGCACGAACTGAGGAACAAGACAGTGAAGGGTACTGATGTGTGCCAGGCTTGGGCACAATGAGTGTGAGATTGCAACTGAACAGGACACAAAGCATACTGTTCATAGAGAAGGAAACGAGAGAGTGCAGAATGTAGTGATACAGTCATAGCTAGGATGTAGAGGAAGATCAACTTAATACGAGGTAGATCCATCCAAAAGTCCGACACAGGAGAGAAGATGATGTTCTTGAATTGACTCGTACGTGACCTCAGACTTTTGTATCTTGGGAGTTTATTAGGCATGGGGTGGTTGGTTGCTAACAGAGAGAAGGATGGACCAGGAATGGGAAGTCATTGTGAACTGATAATTGGACAGCATCACTTATTTAAAGTGTTACTAATTTCAAGACAGCTTTTGTCTAATCCAATAAGGCTGATTCTGCTGGCACTTTCTATTGATTGCATCCCCTGATCCATAGAAAGCATTTGTTTTGGTCACATCACAGCTTGGTACGACTCCTGCTCTGCCCAAGACCGCAAGGAGCTACAAAAGGTCTTAAGTGTAGTCCAAACCACCACACAAACCAGCCCCCCATCCATTGACTCTGTCTACAGTTCCCGCTGCCTCGGCAAAGCAGCCGGCATCATTAGAGATTCTGGACGTTCTCTCTTCCAACTTCTTCTATCGGGAAAAAGCTACAAAAGTCTGAGGTCACGTACCAACCGACTCAAGAACTGCTTCTTCCCTGCTGCTGTCAGACTTTCGAATGGACCTACCTTGCATTAAGTTGATCTTTCTTTACACCCTAGCTATGACTGTAACACCACATCTTGCACTGACTCTTTTGCTTCCTATGAACGCTATGCTTTGTCTGCATGGCGTGCAAGAAACACTACTTTTCACTGTATACTAATACATGTGACAATAATAAATCATATCAAATCCAAAAATAATTAGTTGAGGCTGGCCAGATCCTTCCCAGTAATTTTAATGGGGGAATTCCACCAGTGATTGCCGAGATAGGATTAGCAGAAGCAAAGCCAGAGGTTCAACCAGCCAACGGAAGATCCCACTCGGGATAATAAAGGTTTCTTGCGGGTCCTACTGCCTGCTGGCATGCTCAATCCTCACTGAAGCCCATATCAATGATAATATGATAGTAGCATAAAATATAGCTGCAGAAAGAGGCCATTCGGCTCTTTGAGTTTGATCCACCAATCATTATGGATCATGGCTGATCATCCAATTCAATAACCTAAACCTGCCTTCTGCTATCCTCCCTCCCCATCATCCTTTTATCATACTTGCCTCAAGTGCCAAATCTAACTGCTCCGCGAAAACGTTCAAATGATTTGGCCTCATATACTTTCTTTTAAAGTTTCAAATTTATTTATCAGTGTCACCATTAACACTGCAATGAAGTTACTGTGACAATCCCCTAGTTGCCACATTCTGGCATCTGTTCACGTACACAGAGGGAGAATTTAGCATGTAACTGGGTGGAGGGGAGTGGAGGACGTGGAGGGGAGTGGAGGAGGAGGGGGGAGGAGGGAGTGGGGAGGC